>APFE031159082.1:0-54418 GCA_000404065.3 Pinus taeda | reverse complement strand
GATAGGAAATCTACTACTGGATACGTGTTCAATATTGGTTCAGGACCAATATCATGGAGCAGTAAGAAACAACCAACTGTTTCATTGTCATCCACTGAAGCTAAATATAAAGCATTATGCAGTGCTACCTGTGAAGCAATATGGCTTAGAAGGATACTTGAAGATGTTGGAAAAACACAACAAGCACCTATAGTAATCAGATGTGACAATCAAAGCACTATCAAGTTGGAAAACAATCCTATATATCATGCAAGGACAAAACACATTGAGACACAACATCATTTTGTAAGAGAAAAACTGCAATCAAAAGAAATTGACTTATCTTATTGTAATACAAGTGAAAATGTGGCTGACATATTCACCAAGCCTCTTGGCAAGGCTAAATTTGAAATATGTAGAAATAAATTGTACATTATAGAAAATCCAAATTATGTTGTAAGCCTAGCTGAGACTTAGACTAGCAGGCATGACAATTAAGAGTATAGTGTCTTGTTCGTTGTATGTAGTTGGAATTAAGGGGGAGTGTTGGAAACTAAATGTAATTCCAACCACCCAATTTAATGCTCGATCTAGAAACCTGTAGAAACGGCTGCATTTAATGAAGTCAGCGGATTCATTGAAGCTTCTCCAGTAAGCCACCGACTGAACCCGTCTCCAGAAACTTCTCCAGCTTGTATATATACCTGTTCATTGTTGAATAGAGACAAGTTTCTTGTGTTCTTGTGTTCAGTGTTCTTGTGGTGTTGGTGTGTTGTGCGCCTCTGATCGTTGTCACTTTCTTTTTGTTTTCTTCCTTTTTGATTCATTTATTTGGAATATAGAAACAATAGTAAATTGTGTAAATCTATTTTCACCTTCATTTTTCTCGGATAAGCGATGATGATACCAGATATACATATTTGAATTTTTTCCACTTTACATTTATTTTAAGTTTTCGATATTTATGACAATTTCTTAATTCTCTCCCCATTCCATTGAATAATATATAATATATAATATATATATATAATATATATATATATATATTATATATATAAACTAAAATATTCTTAGCACAATCACATGATGGATTATCTAATTTCTTAATTGAAATATATTGTCATCCAATTCTTTTAGAGCAAAATCTATGAGTATCAATTGTGTAAGCATTATCCTTGGTCACCATATATGCTTCTTCTTTAAATTAGGACTTCACTGAAACATAATATTTTGTTTTCTTACAAAAGTGATGTCAGATGGTGTGACATTGTTGATTGCTTATCACGGGATAGAGATTTATTAGAGTTCTAGATTGTATTAAAGTGTTTTATTTTTTTCCTTTTTCTTTTTTAATATATCATCAAATATAGTTGGATAAAATGCATCACTAACATTTGTTTTTAGCATCCCTATGATGCTTTATTTTATCCATGGATGTATATTATCCAATTTTGAATTCTACTTTGCAAACATCTTTGGGATTTTGGCCACTTAGTTGCTAATCATAATTTCATATGCATTTTGTTGTGATTTAGCATCCCTATGATGCCTTATTTTATCCATGGATGTATATTATCTAATTTTGAATTCTACCTTGCAAACATCTTTGGGGTTTTGGCCACTTAGTTGGTGATCATAATTCCATATGTATTTTTGATTTTTCACAATGTAGATCAAACTTGGTATCTTTTGCTATTAGGATAAAAACATAATGTGTTGAATTTTGAGATGCATGAATATTTTTATAGATATTCTTTTTAATTCTTTTTCATTTTAGATACCTTTTCATCGAAAAGTATTTACATATATTGAACATTTCAACTACGATAAAAATAGAAGAAAATAACTTTGGTTGGAAAGGAATGGAAAAAAGAGATCAACAATCATTGTTATTTTCTTTCTTGTCACTTTAAATTGCTTTCATTATATTAAAGACCTTATTTTTCATATAGATCAAGGAGAGCATCATAGTATCTTTGTATGCAACAAAGTAGAGTACACATACTTGTGGTCCACAATAGAAGTAGGAAATCATGTTTTTGATTGCGATTCATCATAGATTAGATAGTAATACCCCCCACACACACTTGTGGTCCACAATAGAAGTGATGTTCTTAATTGACATTAATCATATATTAGACAGTAATACCACACTTTGAATGTCTATCTCTCACACTAATTGATAGAGTTGAAGTAATGTTAAAAAATTTATGTACTTAATTATGAAAGAAATTCTTCCACTCTTACTTAATATAATGCACAAAAAAATGAATTAGAATTTTATACAAACATAACAATGATATAATGAAATTAATTAAAATATCTTTTGTCTAGTAAAGACATTCACTACCTTTGAAGTTTTATATCTATTTAGCCTATAGTGTAGAAACTTTGATCCTTTCAATTAAATTTTTTGTAAAATCCCTATGTTGAATCTTAGATTCCATTATAATGATTTTGTTATTTCCATAATTTTTTTTTTATTATTGCATAAATAGTGACATTAAATCAATACCTTAAAATAGTGCCATTAAATCAATACCTTAATAAACTCACCCAAAATAATGAATTTTCTGTAATTTTTCTCTGAATCCTCTTTACCATTATCTCTAAATATTTTATATAAGAACATAATAACATGCATCTTTCTAAAAATTAATTATTTCTAATCACTTTCTCAATCTGAATTATTTCCAGTCACTTTCTCAGTCTCGATAAAATGAGTGGATAATCCTTCTAATTCTCTTTATTATTGAATTCAATATATACACTCTTCTCCTATTTGCTAACAAATATTTATAATTTCTTCTCCTCTTTCCTTTATGCTTTTGGTTACAAATGCAATTAATGGTTCTTGTCTCCACTTGAGACACAAACATTATATATAACAAATGGAGAGAAAGATTCTAGACATTTTTTAATTTATTTTTGGCTTCATATGCATACTATGCATTCAATATATGTGTTATAACTTTTCATTTTTCTTCCTTGACCATTTTGCACAATGTTATCTGTCATTTTGATTTGGTCTGCTACTTGTTATATGAAGGATTAATAATTTCTTTAATTAACTTAGATTCATTTATTGGACATTGACCACCATACACTATAAACTCTATTGTTATTCAACACGTGCTTTACAATATGGTAATTGAGTAAAATAAGTGGAAAAATTGCACCAAGTACTTTCATTTACTTCTTATAATTAATCAAGTTATAATAGATTGATATTGGATTCATATTACAAGATTTCTATTAGAGCTTACGTGATAGTCTCTAGGACATGTTTATAGACTTGTTCCACATTTCGTAGAGTCAACTATCATAAGTTAAGAATAGTAGAATCATTTTAATTTTATTTTAATTGTGGGTACTTTGATGCTCTTATTTCAGCAATCAATTAATTCAAAATTGATTTCATTAATTTCCTCTAATAACTGCATAGTGCCTCAAATATCAAAATATATATTTCAAAAATGTCTTCCTCAACATTGCCATAATCACCACTCAGCCTAATTAGGATATCTATCTATCTATCTATCTATCTATATATATATATATATATATATATATAATATAAGAATTATTAAATGACCTCGAGAAATATTTTTTCCATATAATAGTTTGTGATTGTCTAACTTTCAAATTTGGAGTTAGATACGCTCTTTATAGAAAATGTGCTTACCAAAGTTAATCATGTTATGGTATCTATTAATATTTTTCATAGACATTTTTACTCCATTCCCAAGTTAAAATGGTGCTATCACATATTGTCCCTGAGAAAACTTTTAGCAAAAAAATTTTGTAGAGTATTCCGCACACATGACATCAAGGAAGTTAGATTCATGGGAAAATACATAGCATCATAATGCATGAGTAATTTGTTTCAAATTGAAAAAGAATATGTTATCAATAGTGTAATCACTCCTCCAGCTCTCCAAGGTTGAGGAAGAGTCCAGCTGAGGTAACCACAGACCAACCTTTCGACTTGGTAGTTAGCCCTACCAAGCTGGAGAGGGCTCTCTCCAAAGGATCACAGGAAAGAGGGATAGATAGATTAGGGTTTTAGGCTAGATGTACAGTGTAGAGGGTTGCTTGATTTTATTTTGGTTGGGTAGTCAAAAGGATGAGTGAATTAGGTCAGAGAATGAACCAGGTCAGGGCAAAATGAATCTGAATTGCAGACATCTGATGGGGCAATGTATGCAAGGTACTTTAAACTCAGTATTATAGTGATGAGATGGTTTAGACTAGTAATATGCTAAAAAGAGCATGAGGGTCATGAATTCTTTTTAAACTGAAGAAATGAAACAATCTATGACGATTTTCCCAAAACAGAGCGTACAAAGATGAATTCTTCTTATCACACCTTGCAAATCAAACATAATTAGAGTGAAATGGATCATGAAAGGAAAAACACATTCACACATATGAAACTGAGGAAGAAACAAGATCAAAATACCATGCCACGGGAATCCCACCAAAATAGCTGCAACTTCATCCAATATATTCCATACCAAAGTCTGAAAGCTATTACAACATCCAAGAGAGTCCAACCTGTAAAATGACTAAGAAAGTACATAATATAGGCCTCAAACCAACTCATCCTAGCCTCAGGGATCAAATTCATGAGAGGAGTAGTTGCAAGAAAAAATGAACTGATAGCTATAGTGTAGGGTGGTCAAATTGAGTCATCCCCAACTCTAGCAAATTGATTCATTACAAGTCATGTAGGCCATTTACCTAATGTGTTGACCCTAGATAATAGTAAAAAACATAATAATTACATCATCCTTATGAATTACATCAGTAAAACATTAATTTACCATAGGTGAAAATCAATTTGGAGAGAAATAGTGAAAATTGGAGAAGACTTTCAAACACGCCCTCTCTTTGTCAAACGCGCCCTTTCAGTGTCAAACATGCCCTCCAAGTTCATGACTTCTTTTGGGTGCCTTCCTAGTGTCTAAAGTTTATCCAAGATAGCTCGTTGGAAAGCCCTTCAAGTCTACCTTCTAGATATGCCATCAATTTTAAATTTGGAGCTCATTTCCTCTATAAAATATGCAATCTCCCAAGACTAGTAAACGTGGAGCGCCTAGGCCAAAAAGAAGGCGAAAAGGTGGTTTTTTGGTGGTTTTTGACATTTTTGGCTGACCTGTTTGTCTCAAAATTCTTAGCAAATACACAGGGTGCATGTCCTCATCACTCTGAATCTAATTATGTTGGCCTTTTGTTCATATGCTGCCTCAAAAAAGAGCGCAACACCGTAGGTGTTGTGCGTTTGACTCTTTGACTATGCTAAAAATGCCTCAAAAAACACAGTAATTCACAAGTTACAAAATTTGCTTCAAAACTTGTCAAAATTGGTGGGATGATAGCTGATCATGTGTTTGATGCATGGATTGATGCCTTAGAAAGAATGTATAGCCTCCTTTTCTCCTCTGCTTGGTCAAGGCTTCAATTTTTGGATGAACTCTTTTGAGCTTGGCTCTTGTAATTTTGTTTCTCATGGCATAGTACTTAGCCATCCTTCTCTGCATATCAATATCCCTTTTAGCCTTGTCTAAGAGATTCTCAAGATGAGTGTTCACCCTCTCGAGCCAATGTTCCTGGTTTTCTTTCACCGTTTTTGTTAATTACTCATTTAGGGTGAGCTCATTGGCTATTCAACCTCCCTTTTTTTCTAGCTCTAAAGATCTCTTTAGGCCTCTTGTCCTTGGCCTTTTTCTTGGCACATGTTCATCAAAATTTTCACCATGTTGTCCATATTCCTCATCAAGTAAGGCCTTATCCTTTTCAGCCTCTCTCTTTCCTTTGATAAGATGAATCCCCATGATGTCATTTTTTACCTCAAATTGCCTATTCTCCTGCTCATAGTATGAGATAATGTATTTGGCCCTTTGCAACTTGACATGTTACTCTCTTATGAGCGCATTCTTCTCCTTGATGACAATGGATGTTTTCTCACTGTCATCATGTTCATCTCGGTCAACTAACTGAAAATCATGGTTTGCCTCATGGAGGTCTTCCTCCTGCTGTTGGATTTCTGCCTCTACAACCTTTTCCTTACCCTTTTGCACATGATTTGCCAGTGAAGAAGGCAAGGCACCTCCCATAATCTATGGGGGAAATACTTACCTATGCCCTCTCTAATAAGTATGTGTCAAGGTACCTAGACTAGCCTCTTTGGGCTTGCTTCTCTCACCATGCTCAATATTTTCTTGCTCACTGCCTTCATCTCCGCTAGGTGAATGAATAGGCTCATGGGATGGTGAGGATGAAGGTGATGGTGTGGCTGACTCATCAGGTAAATATGGATGATGTATGGGCTAAAGTGGAGGAATGGAGGTGGATGGATGACAAGATGAAGGTGCTTCTTGGCCATGCTAAATAAGTGGGATTGTAAAAATCTCATTAGATGTGAAAGTGTCCCATGCAATGTTAACCTGATCAAGGTGGTGTAGGATTGTCATTTTGATGAGGGAGTGGTGAAATATGATTTGAATTTGATGATCATAATCCTTCCTTTGGCTTATGAATTACATCTTGTCAATGTCCCGGTAAGGATAGTAGGGCAGATTGAGCATTTTGACTCTTGTGAAATGCATGAGTGGCCAAATATGACAGGAATCAAGCTTGGAAAACCTACCCTCACATGTGAAGTACTTCATGATGATTTTCACAATGGGAATATATCTGTCTAGGAGGTAAGAGAAAGGAAATATCCTCTTTCTCTCATTCTTGTATCTTGGTTTAAGATACGGCTCATAATAAAAATTATCCAATTCTCCTTGTTTAAACCATTCCCCCCGCCCCCCATATTTGGGATCTGAGAGGAATTTGTTATGATAGCAGTAGATATAGTGAATGTGACACCAGTAAGGGTTACCTAGCTATCGTGGAGGTTAGTGATGAATAATCTAGTCAACACAGGATGATGTTTAATCCTTTCCACTTTCTCACAAAACTCAAAAATAGCCCACATGCTTAAAACTTGTCACAGTGATGGGAGATGCCATGAGTTCTCTAGTGTTCATTGGCTCATGTCTAATGATTCTCCCTCCTTTCTTATATTTCCTCCTCTCATGTCTCTCTTCCTCACTCTGACCTCTTTTTTCTACTTCAGCCATGGGTTATTGGAGTCAAACCCTAGGGAAATGATGAATTGAAATGTAAGTGTTGGGGGTATGGAAGGTGGTGAGGAATTGTGAGGAGATGGAAATAGTGAGGTGACATTGGTAATTATGAAATATAGAATGGTACTGGGATGCTAGGGAATGAGTTTTAGGAATGGAATTAGGCTACTATGGTTTTAAACTTAGTATGACTTCCAAAACCAATGAAACACTCTATAAATCAAATGTAAAGGAGAGGAGCAATGCAATCTTAACCTACTTGCGTGTTGGAGAACCTTGGTGGCAATTTTTTATTTTTGCAGCAATGTAGTGCGTTTTGGGAAATTTATGGTCGTTCTCAGGAAAAGGCACAACAAAATGGTCAAAGGAGCCCTCTCCTTACAAGTGCACAACACCCTTAGGAAATGCACTAATTTTTATGGCAAACATGCCACACTATGGTCAAACACACCCTCCAACTTTAGAACGCTCACTCCAACTTGCAGGATGATTTTGACTACCTTCCCGATGTAAAAATTAAGCGTAGAGTAGTTCATTAGAAATATTGTCCCGTCTAGTTTTCAAATCTACCTTCAGTTTCGAAAATGGACTTGATTTGACCCTCCAAAAGTTGATTCTCCTAATACTAGTAAAAAAGTGTTGAATGAGGGTGCAAACATTAAGTGTGATCTTGTAAGAAACTTTTCGAGGTCTTCCTCAACTCAAAATTGATTTCATAATAGCTCATTGGAAAATTATTTCTTCCTAGTTATCATTTGACAAATCAAGAAAGTCCATTGGATAGTCCATATAGGAGAAATATTGATTTTCCCAAGGTCACTCAAAAAGTGCAACAACTCTCTTGTAGCAACTATAGTTTTGACATTTCTCCAAAACCATGGGACTTGTGTAAAACATGAAAGAGGTTTTTCATTATTTTGCTATTATGGACACAAACCTCTCTCACTTTTGTAAAATGCATCTCTTTTTGGTTGGAAACATACTTTCAAGAAAAACTGGCCCTATGTGTGGCAAATGATTTTTCCCTTGGAATGACTTCTTGAAAAATGATGGAGGCATGATGTTTATGATTTGGAGTGGCCTCATACTTGCTGATATGACCTCCTTTGCTCAAATGTATCTGCTTCTATAGCCAAAGCTAGCTTAATCAGAGAGAAACTTAGGGTTTAGTGCTTGTGGAAAATGATGATTTAGGCACCCTTGGGAAAAGACAACTCCCTTTGGCATTCACTTAACCTTTTCAAACATTACCCTTTCACTTGACTATTTCCTTTGGAAAATTGATCTTTTGATGGTCTGGCATATTTGGAACATTGTGTTAACAACTTGCGAACCTTGTACTTATTATATTTAAAAGACATAAATTACAAAATGAAAATTAAAATATTACATTTGAACTCAAAATTACATGATGAAATAAGCATTTCTCTTTAAAAATCATCTTCACATGTGTTGGGACAGGAAAAAGGTATGATTTCTCTACATAAAATGCTTCATTTATCATTGATCCTTATACGATTATCTCCATTTATAGACTAAAATGAGGAAAATATTGGCTAAAGATGGATGAAACTATTTGGTGATGGAATAGGTAAATCTAGTATGAAAAACTGATTCTTTTCTATCTTTGTATGTAGAGATGTGGATTGGGCAAAAGATGTTCAGTTGGTAGAATAGCACGAGGCCATAAAAGGGAAAATCCACAACGTTTTGGGCAGACAAGGAAGCAAAAGATCAGTTCGAACATTCCTATTTTATCACATGATCAGATTTTATATTGCGAAATCCTTAGGATCCCCTTATCCTAAGGATTCACTTTTATCCAGTTTCTCTTTTATGTTATATATAGAGTCACAAGGCAATTAGATATGGTGGAGACTTTCGATAATTTGTAATTATTCTTTTTCAAACATAAATGTTTCTATATCAGTGACTCTATCAGTTGTTACTTGAATTTAATGAAAGAAGGTTGCGTTCAATATATCTTCATATTCTGAGTTTTCATTAAGAAGAGGCTTCTGAGGACTCTAGGCCCAATCACAAGAAGTTCCACTGCTCCTTTGTGTTATATTATTATACTCAATCTTTTCAATTAATTTAATGTTTATTTATTTCATTTATCGTGAAGATTTGTGATATTTATTTACACTGATGTTCAATTAGATTCAGAGTGAAGTCGTAAGATATACTTAAGTAGTGCTTTGATTATAATGAGTGAATTCATGTTGATAGCATTTTTTTGTTCATTTGAATAGATGTTATCATAGATCTTGAAAGACAAGACTGATTAACTTCTAGAGATTGCAATATAGAACATTTTCCATTTAGGAATCCTTTATTGCTATTTGTTATTCAATTACCGATTGTTGTTGAATTGAGTAATGCAGATTGATTTGGGTTGTTATAGATTAATGGTGCCGATCAATGGTCATATCTTCTTTACTTAAGCTTACTTGAAAGATTCTAAGTGTAATTCTTATTTGCATTAAGTTTCAATTGATTTCATAACAAGTTGCATAGAATTGCAAAATGTGTTGAGAGTATTTCTTCCATAGATAGTTCTTTTCAGAATTGTGTGAATTGAAATGAAGAATTAGCCATTAGTGATTGCAATGATTCATTATTAGATAACCTCTAGATTCACTTCACATACTCTGTTGGCACTCTTGAGATAAAAATACTTACCTCGGGTTGACAACTAATGTAGGGATTAAGGTTGCTTGTAAAAAGACATCTTAGTGAGCCAACATTTTGGCGTCGTTGCCGTGCAGAGTGTTTCAAGTGATTGTTTTTATTTCTTTGTTGTAGGAGAACTTGGTTTTAAAAATGGAAGGTAAGAGCCTGCGTACCTAGCAAGTAAAGTTCTTTCTTACTTGCCCACTTTAGAGCAAAACCTTAGAGGTTAAATAGGAATTTGTTTTTATGAATGACTAGAAATAAAAAGATAGAAAAAGAGAAGAATCCCCCACCAAAACCCACAAAACCCAAAGGATCGGTGAAACTTGGGAGAACAAACTTTATAGATGAAATCATAAGAAGAGTAGAGTCCCAAGCATGAGTAGGATTCCAGGCTATACCTGGAAAAAGTTCTACTATTATCCCTCAAGTAGCATGCTCACCATCTGCAACTCATGCTGAGATTCAAGGCCAAGTAGGAGGATCGAAACAGAGTTTTCAAGCTACAATAAGTTTAATACACTACCAACTAAGACTAAGCATATTCCTTTCAGAACCAATCTAACTATTCAATTAAAAAATGAAAAAAAAAATCAACATTCTCATCCACCTTAAGTTGAAATATGAACCTTTTGTCAAATATCTTTTTGGAAATTCCATTATAAAATATCATCGAAAATATTTTAAAATCGATTTCATATTAATTATCTTAATTTAAAAATAACATTGTAATCTCTCTTATCCTAAAATTTATCGTAATCCTACAAATAAGTTAAAATAAAGTATTTGTTTTATCTTCATAGATGGTGTGGTAATTACGACGATAAGAATTTCTCTATGGGGTTGGGGTGATCAGACACTATTCACCCTAGCGAATCGCAACCCTTCATTCTCCCGTCCTCCTTCCAATTAGAAATTGGCATGTGGAATTTGATTGCTAAGCCTTTTCCTCTAATTGGCACGTGGCATTTGATTGTTTCGCCTTTTCTTCCTTGTGAGGTTCTGGTTTGTGGGTTTCAACCATGTGCTTCTTCTTCAAGAATTTAACGATAGCGGGTTTTGGGGCTTAGACATGTACTTCTTCTTCAAGAATTTCACCACAATGTGTTTCGGGGTTTAAACCTATGCTTCTTCTTCAAGGTTGTTGAGCTCATATTTTCCTAGTGGTTGTAGTTTATTACACACAGGAGTTATACTTAATGAAGCGGTTGTATTTTATACACGGAGGGTTGTCCCAATTCATGTGGCCCTCACCCCCCTCCTCTCTCCTTCTATTTCGTGACTCTAATTGTAACTTCCTTACTGTATTTTGCCCTCTTTGGGATATCGAACTTCATACTCTCCTGATCCCTTACATCCATATAGCTCCCGCGACACTTCCCTCCTTATCTCTCCATCCCGATTCTCCCGGATCTCAGACCCTTATTACTCCCCTCCCTTTTTATCCATCTATTCTACCTTCAATTATCCTCTCCTTATAACTCCACAAAACTCTTAAAAGAGAACCCCAAGCAACTTGGCATGATTGAAGAAAAAAAATTTATTGTTTAATAGATATATTTTATATTTAGATGGTTCCTAAATTAATATTGCATTTACATGAATTTAACTGTTTTTTTAAATATAGTATAATGTTGTAATTTAATTTAACGTTCAAATCTTGTGTTAATTTAATGTACATTAATTTTTTATACAATTTTTTTTAATTAATTTTCAATTTGTATTAATAATAATTTTGTTTAATTTAATATACTTTACACCTCCATTTTCAAAGAATTCCATGATAATGGAACTTTTAGAGAGATCCCTACTAGAGTTCTTAGGGTTTTAGTGAAATACAAACTCTAGAGATTTGTCAACTTTAAGGCCTTTTGCCTGCATACAAAAAGTAAAGATCAGCTAAAATTCTGAATTCTATTGATTGGCTGCATGTTAGCTACCCCAGAGAGGGGGAGGGGGATCCTTAAAAAATATTGTAATAGGATCGTTCTGCACCTCGACCAAAGAGACTAGCAATAACTCATGATAGCATGGAAAGCAACAAGAATCGCGAGCATTAGGAGCATAATGGAAATATTGACTGAGGGGTCATTGCCTTTTGAAAGAAACTTCGAACCCATGAGACATTATTCCTGATAATCATTTGGAACGATCTCATAAATTCATGCAAGATGATGCCATTATCTGCAAATTTATGGACATGTCACCCAAGGAGAAATATATCCTTTGATGGATTTAGCAAAAATGGAAATCAAGAGCTCCAACCGGCCTCCGCTTGACAGAAAAAGTTTTTTTAACAGTGATTTTTGCACATTTGAAAGATAGGAAGACCATTTCTTTATAATCGACCATATTTTATGAATATTATGGGCTTTTTTATGAGGCATTGGGGACCCTGCTACAATCCAGACAAGGAGAAATTCTCGGAGGAACCAATATGCATTAGGTTGTACTCATTGCCATAGGATTTTTGGGAGATGGATATTATCTTGGAATCAATAGGTATATCCATTGGTGAATTTGTTCAAGTCTCTAAAATAAAAAAGCGTAGATGATATTCATCTTACACTATAATTTGTGCCTACATGAATATATCAAAACCCTTGTTTGAATTAGTTGAAATAGAGTACCAAGATGAGGTATGGTTGTCGGCATTAGATTATGAGCATGTGTCATTTAAATGTAGAGTATGACATGAGTACAAGCACTTGTTGTGTGATTTTCCGTAGGGGTCTAAAAAGAATCCACCTACCCTGTCAAACACTCCTCCAAACGGATTCCAGGAGGTGCCTATTAGACACAATTAAGGTACGAAAAGCCCTTGTAGTCGCACGCCACCACACCCTCAGTCGGTGATGCAAAACCGCCAAGATTTGAATAAGTTTGTAGTGCTGAAAGAATCAATGGAAGTTGAAAGTGTAAAGGAGAGTAAGATGGTGGTTCAACCTCAAAAATCAATGGAAGTAGAGGCAATACACGTAAACCCGAAAGGAAAACAAGTTAGTAAGAGAAAATCTTTGGAAGTGATTACAATGGAAATGAAGATCCAACATATTTTAGCACAAGCACAACAAGCTCTAGAATAGGAGGATAGAATGGAACAACTGAAATCCAATGAGAGGGTCATGGTAGCTTCTTGAGAATATGGGCGAAAGTCGGAGCTGAGGATATACTCGAGGAAAAATTGAGAATTCCACTAGGTATATAAATAATGGGAGAAACGACAACATATGTTGGCAATATGATGCATGTGTTTTCCTTGATGGAAACTCACTTGTAACAGAACTAGTATATGGTAAGTAGATGAATCAACAAGTCATTTTAGAGGTGACCAACTGATGGAACAAAATAATAGAATTATGGGACAAAGGTTTATAGATCATAATCGAAAGTTTGATGAAGGTGAATATTTGAAGATCTACATGCGGGTTCATCAAGGCCAAGTCACATATACACATAGTTATAAAGAAGAAAATTTAAGTACATGCTGGCACACTAATTTAAGAATACCAAGGGTCCTTCCCATGGTATTAGCCCACAGTATTGAGCGCAGTAATGGTTACTTAACCTCATCCACAATTACCACTGACACCAGCGTAGTTTTGACTCATGGTATTGGGTAAGGCTATAACTATATAAGGATATGATGATCAAAGTGCTAAGTGTGCACGTGAAATGGTTTTTGATGAATAATTCAATCTAAAGTATATTTGCATTGTAATGGCCATAATTGACACATAGATTTGAAATAATTATGCATCGATGAATACAATGATGGATCAGGATCCCGAGACATGAAATGAATTTCCATTGTATGATCTTCTCATTGATTGACTATATCTAAGTATTGATGCATGTTGGTTTCAGCTAAGTCGCTCATACCACAAGTTCGTTTCTTCAAAGTTGTGTACATAAAGGAAGGGTTTTTTTTCATAAATGACTAATGAACCTTCTCAATGTTTTTGTATCTCTACTATTTGTCGATGATGTACTCATGTTGATTTGGGTTGAGTGATAATGTCTGAAGTAGCACTGACTGAATGAAGAAGTTGAATTTGGTTACATGTTGGTTGGTTGAAAGGACTATTCATGTTTCTAACTATATGAGGGTTCTGTAAGCTAACAAAATATTTCAGAATAACTCTAGTCAACTTTGTGTCTGATTCAAAATTACAAGTTTTTAGTATATTAATATATTTACTAAGGTTTCTGTATAGAAAAGCACATATACACGCAATTTGCCTTAAGTGAAGTAGTGTATACATGTTAACATATGAATGATTAGGGTTTTAGTTGATTCTGTGTGTTGATGCAATATTCTGAGTTCAATTTTGTGATCTCACTATTCTATTTAAGTTGGTGTTTTCTTCAGTTGATCTACAAGTTGTGATGTATTAAAGAAAATGGATCCAATGTGAAAATTTATGAAACATGGTCAAAGGATGTTGTTGAGGGTTGGAGCCTTCAGTGAGGAAGTCAAAGCTTCCTACTAGTAGTAGCTGGTAATTAGATCATGGGGCTAGAGCTCCCTTCTAGTAGGAGTTAGAGAACAAATGAGGGTTGTAGCTTTCAGCTGGTGGGTACCTACGTACTGGCATGAGTATGCACCAGTACAATAATGTAAGAAGTTTTTGATATTAATAATTTTGAAGACTAACACAATAGAAACAATAGTTTTCTCCCGCGTTGGGTTTCCAACTTAAATCTCGTTGTTCATGTTTTATTCTTATGTGTGATACTTTGTTATGTTCTTACTACACCTACTTACTGCTTATCAAATTCCTGATAAATCTCTTACATTCTGGTTCAGGTTTAACAAATAAATAATTAGTTGTTTTACAAGTTTACTAAACATACATTAGTTTCTTTTACAATAGCCACGTACATACGTGAGTTGGGTTCAGTAAATTTGTGTAAATATTTTAGAAAAGAAAACTATTATTGTGAGTTTTTAAAATACTAATTCACCCCCCTCAGTATTTTTCCCAACAATTGGTATCGGAGCAGTTCCTTCAAAAGAAACTTGATTGTTTGAAGGAAGATCTCCCAAGATGAGAAATCAAGACGAAACGACATCTATCATGCCGCCACTCTTCAACGGAAATAATTTAATATATTAGAAGACAAGAACTAGATCCTATATTCAATCCCTTTGAGAAGATGTTTGGGAAATTATGGAAGGAGGTTACAATATCCATCTGTAGTTCCCATAGATGCAACAGAAAAGAAGATGTATGAAACCAATGCCAAAGTTGTCAATGCATTATTGCGAAGTCTAATCGAATTAGAATTTAACGAAGTTTTTAAGTTAAACACAACAAAAAAAATATGGGACAAAATCATTCAAAGCTATGAAGGCGATACCAAGGTAAGAAGTGTTAAACTCCGAACTCTCAGAATTCAATACGAAATTCTCAGAATGCATAAAGAGGAAGGTATTGCTAGTTTCTTTCTATGTATACATGAGATTGTAAATCGCATGAAAAATATGGGTGAAGAAATAAAGGAGACCACTTTGGTAGAGAAAATATTAAGATCTCTAAAGACTAAGTGTAAATTCGAGTCAAAAATGTTTGCCATTGAAGAGAAGCATTTGCAGACTCTTATTGTTGATCAACTTCATAGAATCTTGACTGATTTTGAAATGAGGAAAGGAGGTCCCTCAAAAGTCATAGAAGTCACATTTAAAGCTTCTGCAAAAGAAAAAGTAAAGGAAGAACACAATGAATCATCATATATATCAGAAGAAGATGAGGTGAACTTTTTAAAGAAACTTCAACTAGGCACCGAAAGGTTGAGATGTAAGCTTCCCTTCAAATGTTTTTCTTGTGGTAGAGTTGGTCATTATGCTGCTAAAGGTCCTCATAAAGGCAACCATGACAAAGGGAAGGATACTGCAAAAGGTAATAGGAGATGGTTTGATAATAGAAGAAGTTATTATACTCATGAAGATAGTGATGGCTTCTCAAATAGTGAAGAAGGAGAATTTGATCAAGGTCTTAAATTACCCATGGATTTTGAGGAAAATACTAATGAGTATAACGATAAATTTGTGGATGCTTTAGAGGAAAAATATTTCTTTGAAGAAATTACTCAACTCAAAATTTTCTTGGAAGAAAATAAAGTAGCCATAGATACATTGAAGCATGAACTCATAGAAAAGGAAAAGCATAATGAGAAGTTAGAATCTGAAGTAGTGAGTCTAAGAAAGGAACTTGAGAAAATAACAACTATGAATCTTAGATTTTCTAAAGGATATGAAACCTTAGATGAAATTATCAAGGTACAACGCTCTCCTCTTATGAAGACAGGTCTTGGATACACTGGATAAAAATCTCAAACAAAAGATTCTTCAACCACCATTAGAAGCTATCTAAATGTAACAAAAACTAATCAGCGAAGCTTCAATCCTTAGTAAAAGAGTAAATGAATTCCAAAGGTAAATCATGTTCACTCTAATCCAAGGATTAACAACAACAGAAGCATCAGTCAAATGGAAAAGAACACCAAAGGATTATATGATCACAAAAAATTATTCTTTAATAGACAATGTTTCACATGTCATAATTTTGATCAAAAGGTTGCTCAATGTGTTGCATACAACACCATCATGACTAGAGAAGCAATAAAACAAAGGAATGAGACAGGAATCAATAAGAACGCTTATAATAATACTAATGAGTATAATGAAAAATTTGTGGATGCTTTAGATAAAAAAATATTTCTTTGAAGAAATTACTCAACTCAAAATTTTCTTGGAAGAAAATAAAGTAGCCATAGATACATTGAAGCGTCAACTCACAGAAAAGGAAAATCATAATGAGAAGTTAGAATATGAAGTAGTAAGTCTATGAAAGGAACTTGAGAAAATAAAAACTTTGAATCTTAGATTTGCTAAAGGATATGAAACCTTAGATGAAATTATCAAGGTACAATGCTCTCCTCTTATGAATATAGGTCTTGGATACACTGGAGAAACATCTCAAATATAAAAGTCTCCAACCACCATCGGAAGTTGTCTAAATTCAACAAAAACTAGTCAGCGAAGCTTTAGTCATCAGTAAAAGAATAAAGGCATTCCACAGGTAAATCATGTTCATTCTAATCCAAGGATGAACAACAATAGAAGCATCAGTCAAATGGAAAAGAACACCAAAAGATTATATGATCACAAAAATGTATTCTTTAATAGACAATGTTTCACATGTCATAATTTTGGTCAAAAGGTTGCTCAATGTGTTGCATACAAAACCATCATGACTAGAGAAGCAAGAAAACAAAGGAATGAGACAGGACTCAAGAAGAACACTTATAATAACTTCTCACCTCTTAAGGATGAAACTGAATGCTAATTTTTCAATAACTTTGGACATGAAGAACCTTAATGTAGGAGTAAATTACAACCAACACCTCAAAAAGATCAAATATCAACAAATTCTAAGCTATGTAAAAGGAAGGAGTTACAGTCTGAAAGATATGGTGTGGAAGTTTTTTTAGAAGGGCAAGAAAATCAATGGTACATTGATAATGAATGCTCAAAACACATGATAGATGATAAAGATAAACTTATTTCATACAATGCTTTAGAGAAAGAAAAGAATGTCACTTTTGGAAACTCACCTGTTGTCATTAAGGGTAAAGGTTATTGTTTTCTAAAATAAAAGGTTAAATATGGTAATGTTTTGAATGTTAGCCAAATGTGTGACCAAGGAAATGAGGTGGTATTCCAATCAAAAGAATGTGTGGTTCGTGAACTTGACACAGGAAATACCATAATAAAAGGAACAAGAACATCGAGCAGATTTTATATATTTAAAGGTGGCTAAGAAAAATGTTACCTAGGAAAGGAAGAGGAAACATGGTTATGGCATAGAAGGTTGGGACATCTAAGCTTCTCTCAAATAAGCAAATCAAGTAGGCTCAACATTGTCTGTGATCTACCCAACATCACCCTACCAAAAGGTATTGTATATAAGTCATATCAATTCGATAAGAAAAGTAGAGTTTAATTCAATGCCAAAGAAGGATCATCAAGTAAGCCTCTTGAAGTTATACATACTAATTTGTGTGGACCAGTAAGGAAAAATTTACCTTGTGGAGAACAATACTATATCTTATTCATTTATGACTTTTAGAGAATGTGCTAGATCAGTTTATTGAAACACAAAGATGAAGCATTTGATAATTTTAAAGTCTTCAAAGAATTAGTTGAAAATGAATTAAATCTAAAAATCAAATGTCTCAAATCTGACCATGGAGGAGAATGCATATCAGATGAATTCTTTGATTTCTGTGAACAACATGGCATAAAATGACAATTTTAGGTAGCCAGAACTTCTCAACAAAATGGTGTGGAAGAAAGAATGAATATATATGTTCAACAAATGGATCACAATATGCTTGATGAGTCTGGAACTCCTGACAGCTTCTAGGGTGAATCTGCACATACCACAGTAAATATTCTTAACAAAGCTCATGTTCGTGTGAATAGTGATAAAACTCCGTATGAACTTTGGTATGGTAAACCTCCCATTGTAAAGCATTTTAGAGTTTTTGGAAGAAAATGTTTCATAAAAATAATGATGAAAAACTTAGTATGTTTGAAGCTAGATCAGATGAAGGAATACTTCTTGGTTACTCATCTAGAAGTAAAGGATACAAATGTTACAATAAGAGACTTCGAAAAATTGTTGAGTGCATTGATGTTGTGATTGATGAAGCATGCAGAGATCCCAAAAAGGTAACATCAACAAAAGAGGATGATGATGATGATGAATGCTTTCCCACATTAGATCGAAATGATATAGAAGAAGAAGCTAATGAAGTAGCAAAAGAATACACATCAGAAAAAGAAAAGGCTCCATCTAGGTATGTTAAAAATAATCATTGAAAAACTTAAATTCTAGGAGAAAAGCAATATGGGGTACAAACAAGAAGAACCCTTGTAGGATCTCCTAGTTATCTAGCTTTATTATCTACCACTGAACCACAAAATGTAAATCAAGCTGGTAAAGATGAATGTTGGGTTAAGGCCATGAATGAATAATTTGATCAAATTGAAAATAATGATACCTGGGAATTGGTTCCAAGGCCTCATGATAAAAAAATTATTGGGACAAAATGGATATTCAAAAATAAGTTGAATGAAAATGGAGAGGTCATTAGGAGCAAACCTAGACTTTTTTGGTAAGGTTATGCTCAACAAGAAAGTATAGACTTCGAAGAAGCATTTGCACCAGTAGCTAGACTCAAATCCATAAGAATGTTTCCTCCATTTTTAAGATTTTGACATTTCAAAGTTTATCAAATCGATGTAAATTATGCTTTCCTTAATGGAGATCTAGAAGAAGAAGTATATATTGAACAACCAGAAGGATTCATTTTGGATAATGATGAAAACATTGTATGCAAACTCAAAAGGGCTTTATATGGGCTAAAACAAGATCCATGGGCATGGTATTATCATCTTGACAGATATCTTAAACAATAAGGTTTCACAAAAGGATCTGAAGACAACAACTTGTACACAAAAATTGAGGATGATCAACTATTAATTAGTGTTTTTTATGTTGATGATATCATCTTTGGTAGTAATGAAAATCTATGAGTCAAATCTTTGCTTCTATTATCCAGCAAGAATTTGAAATGTCTTTACTTGGGGAACTAACCTATTTTCTTGGTCTACAAGTGAAACAAGAAAAACATGGCATCTTTCTCTCACAAACAAAATATCTCAAGCAAAGTCTCAAGAAGTATGGAATGGAAGATTGAAAAGATATATGTACTCCCATGATGACATGATGTAGCCTCAGTTCTAATGATGATTCTCCAGCAGTAAACGAACTAGAGTACATGTCTATGATTGGAAGTCTTCTTTATCTAACAGGTACTAGAACATATATCATGCATGCAGTTGGGATTATTGGTCATTTCCAAGCCAATCCAAAGGAATCAAATCTTTAGGCAATAGAGAGAATATTCAAATATCTCGAAGTAACCCAAGACTTTTGTCTATGGTATCCTAAAGATGTAGATCTTACCCTTAATGCATATAGAGATGTGGATTGGGTTGGAAATGTTGATGACCAAAAAAGCACTAGTGGAGGTGCATTTTACATGGGGCCCTGATTGGTATCTTGGTTCAACAAGAAATAAATTTCCATTTCCTTATCTACAATAGAAGAAGAATATGTGGTTGTTGCATCTTGTTGCACACAGCTTCTCTCGAGGATGCAAACATTACAAGATATACAAATCAAATGTTCTCCACCCATATCCATCCTATGTGATAATAGAAGTGCTATTAGTATTTTGAAAAATCCTGTTATGCACTCCAAGACCAAGCATATTCTAATTAAGTATCACTTTCTACGAGAAAAAGTGCTTGAGAAAAATGTTAAATTGGAGCATGCTCCCTCCAAAGAATGAGTTTCTGATATATTTTAACTAAATCTCTTCCCAAAAAAGCATTTCAATATCTTAGAAAGAAGCTAGGACTTGTCTCTACCTCATTTTGCTGTTAATCTAGTCTACTCAGTCTACAGGCGAAAATTTTGAAGGTTGCTTTATGTTAGCAGGTTTCGTAAAGTATAGTCATGTATATACAAAATTTTATTTACAGACAATTGTGTATGTCTTTCTTTGGTAGAAAAACAATGGGACACAGTCAAGATCAACCTCTAACATGCTACTGACATCTATGATTTTCTTTTTCTTGTTCTGGTGTTGATGGGTATAGTCTGTTGATATAATATTGAGTCATTTTTTTCTCATTGATATTTATCTAGTTGATGAAGATGCTTTGATGAATTTGTTGTTGATAATGACTAGGCAACATAGGTTTAGGGGTAGCATTAGCCTTGCATAATATAATTTATTGTTGGCATTATGGTTGCTGAATATGATATTATTAAGATCTTTTGGTCTTAGTTATTAATTTCATATCTGTCATTTGATGTAAAGGTCATGTGGAGAATTTTCATATTCAGTCATGTATGGAATTTTAGGTTATGTCAAATATGTAATCTCACTTTGTTAGGTGGTAGTGTCAAAAATGTATCCCACTTGGTTGTGTGTTTGAGTCAAATATATATCCCGTCTTGGTTGGGTGATTGATGTAAGTATGAGTCCTTGGTGACAGAAAGGTCATACTTAGCTGAGCTATACACTCATGTTCATTTGAAAGTCTTTCTGAAGATTCAACATGTGCTTAACAAGAGCATCGGAATTATAGTGCAAATTAGATCCAAAGGGGGAGCTTTGGTCTGCCCTTTGCCCTTGATGTCAAAGGGGAGGAGTATATTGGCTTTTAAATAATGGTTATTTGATGTGTCTAATAAATTTCTACAGGTTGAGGTGA
The DNA here is from genome assembly GCA_000404065.3 of Pinus taeda. Lineage (NCBI taxonomy): Eukaryota > Viridiplantae > Streptophyta > Pinopsida > Pinales > Pinaceae > Pinus > Pinus taeda. Next base: position 33,265 of record APFE031159082.1, on the reverse strand, counting down.
TCATCAACTAAATGGTTGATGTCAAGTCAAATGGGGGGTATTGTTGGCATTATAATGCATGTGTTTTCCTTGATGGAAAATCACTTGTAACAAAAAAAGTATGTGGTAACTAGATGAATCCATAGATCACTTTAGAGGTGACAATGTGATGGAACAAAATAACAAAATGATGGGATAAAGGTTTATAGATCAGAGTGAGAAGTTTGATAAAGGTGAATATTTGAATATCTATACATGGATTCTCCAAGGCCAAATCACGTATACACACAAGTAAAAAAGAATAAAAGTCATGTGCATGCACTAATTTAAGAATACAAAGGGTCCTTACCATGGTATTAGCCCACAATATTAAGCGAAGTAACAATTACTTGATCTTGTCGAAGATTACCAGAGAAACTAGTGCAATTTTGACTCATGGTATTAGCTAAGTCTCTAACTATATAAGGAGGTGAAGATTAAAGTGATAAGTGTCCATGCAAAATGGCTTTTGATTAATACTTCAATCTGAAGTATATTTTCATTGTAAGGGCCATAGTTGACACATATATCTGAAATAATTATGTACCGATGAATACAATGATGGATAAGGATCATGAAACCTGAAATGAATTTCCATTTTATGATATGCTCATGGATTGACTAGATCTAAGTATTAATACATGTTTTTATCTCTTAATATTATGATATGGGTTTTTCTAAAGTTTCAAAGAGCTACACAATTCCAGGTCAAAATTTTCATATATGTATGCAAGTTGGTCTCGGTTAAGTCACATATACGCGTGAGTTAATTTCTTCAAATCTTTATACATCAAGGAAGGGTTTATGTTCATAAATGATTGATCAACTTGATCATTGTTGTTTTATCTCTGTTGTCTATCAATGATGTCCTCATGTTCATCTGGGTTGAGTGATAATGTCTAAAGTAGAACAGATTGAATGATGAAGTTGAATTTGGTTACATGTTGATTGGTTGAAAAGATTATTGATGTTTCTAACTGTATGAGGGTTTTGTAAGATTATAGAATATTTCAGAATAAGTTTGGTTAACTCTGTGTCAAATTTTGAATTATAATTTTTTAGTATATTAACATATGTACGTAGGTTTCTCTATAGAAAAGGGCGTATACATGCAGGTTTCCTTAAGTGAAGTAGTGTATACATGTTGGCATATGAATGATCAGGGTTGCAGTTGATTCTATGTGTTGAAGTAGTATTCTGAGTTTAGTTATGTGACATCACTATTCTATTTAAGTTGGTGTTTTCTTTAGTTGATCTACAAGTTGTGATGCATTAAAGTAGGAGGATCCAATGTGAAAATTTATGAAGATGAGGCCATAATCCAATCCTCATCATCCTGGAAGATGAGGCCATAATCCACCGCACAGAGAACTGTACAGGGTCTCATAAGTGAAAGAAAGGCAGAAAACCAATGAGAGAGGTGATCAAAGAAGGGTAGGTCACCGTTAATTATGGCCAAGACAATGTTCTCACGAAGTATTTCCAATGATGCCCCTCCATTCTCTCATGAGTTTAATATCCTGGAACCTAAGGAGCCTTAACTCAAATTTTAGGTTGAGGTACCTAAGAGATAAAATAAAATAAGAAAAATTGAATACCATCGACTTGTAAGAAACCAAGGTTTCTCAAGGAAAATTGATAGAAATAACATGTAGATGATGGCCATAGGCGAAGTGTGTATCACTGGATGCTATGCACAGTGCATGGGGTCTTGGGAGCTTATAAGACTCTATATCCATCTCTTTCAGATCATGGTTGGAATACCCCAATATTTTGTTGGGACAATTTGAATATATTGGCTCCTTGGTGAAAGTATGGTTATCATGAGTTTATGGTTCACCCACTCCTGGAGAAAAGAACAAGTTTATAAGTAATTCGGTAGATGTGAGGTCTTGAAGGGGATACAAGCTGGATAATTTATGGATATTTTAATATGATATGGAACTTAAGCAAGAAGAAATCTCGGGTTCAGTGCCTCAATCCAATTTCACAATTGTTTCAGGAAACCATTCAAGATATCAACCTAGAAAATACTGATTTTGGCAACAACACATTCACTTGGAACAATCATTGGGGGGGGGGGGGGGGTGGTGTGGGGTGAGGAATGCATCAGATTTCTTCTTGCTTGGATCGATTTCTTATTTTTGATGATATCCTTCAAAAAGATGTGTTCTTGCAAGGTTCCATTTTCCCTTGTTTGGGTTCTAATCGATGGCCCATTAGATTGGAAATTGATATTAGAATTGGCCCCAAGAATCAGCCTTTCCACTTCAAATCATTCTGGTTGGAGAGGCCTAACTTTATTTCTAAATTGGAGGAATGGTGGAATGAGAACAGGGTCTTAGGGCATTTCTACATGGAAACATTCCAAATTAAACTCAATGAAATAAAGAAAATAATCAAGGAATGGAACCACTCTGATTTTGGTAACATTAACAAGGAGAAAAGGACTCTGGAAGAGGCAATAAAGGAAATCTAGCAAAATATCATTCTTGAGGGATGGATGGAGAATCTAGAGGACTAGGAAGGGAAAATTATCATGGAATTAAAGCACAAATGCAAGCATGTGGAAATTCACAAATAGAAGTTGAGAGTACAATGGATTTGGGAGGGAGAATGTAATACCAAGTTCTTCCACAGAACAATGATAAATCACTGGCCAGCCAATCAAATATTTTACCTAAATTTCGAGGAAGGCTAATGGCTTATGCAACATGAGGAAATTACTGAGGAGTTGATCTCGCATTTATCAAATCTTCTATCAAATCCTGGGGATGACAAAAAATTTCTTTACAGATGGTCGAAAATTTTGACCCAAGATTGTTCAGGGATGATCTGGATTTAAAAATACAGAGATAACCATATACACAAAGATGCAGCGGAAATAATACTTCATTTTCATTAATGGAAAATACTGAAATATGCTTACAGCCGGAAATGGAAATAAACCAGCTAGGGCTATGGTAGCTTATCTCTGAGAAGAGATGTGTGGCTACATGCCTCTAAACTGTCTTACAATGAGGCTCGAAGGCCTATTTATTGTTGAGAAACAATGGAAACCCTTCACATTCCAAAACCTAACCCTGGAAGATGAAACGCCAAATTGTGGGCCCCGTTTAAATTGGTACCCCTGTTTGGGTAATTTGGTACATCAACTTCCCGGGGTCGTAACTTTGGCATACGATCTCCGTTTTACGCGCATGATAGCCCGTTGGAAAGATCTCTCCGAGGACTACGATGGGAAAGATGATTTTTTATCTAAAAACTGCTAAAATTAGTAAACTACGCTATAATTAAGGAAACTGAAAATGTTGAGGTGGGGGTCCAGGTGGACTTGGCAGGTGGCCACCAATATCCACCTGGATCAACGGAGGAACAAAATGAGGCCCCAATGTGGGAGATCTCCTATGCAGAAGAAGAGAAAGTGGTTATATCTCTCCCCTCAAACAAATCTCGGGGCCTAGATGGTTTTACCTCCAACTTTTTTAAAGTCGGTTGGCATTTCCTTGGTTCATAAATTCGCGAATTGGTTGAGGAATCCCATCGAACCTAAAGGATTTGGTTGGGCCTCACCACCAAATTTCTCACACTTATTCCAAAGAAAGGAGTTGTTGTTCACCCGAATGGTTTGAAATCGATCGCCATCTGAAATGTAATCTACAAGATAATTTTAGGGATAATGGTTTGGTGTTTGAAGCCTCTTATGCAATCAATTATAGTACCTAAGGAGACTGACTTCGTAGAAGGAAGGCAGATCATGGATGGAATTATAGTAGCTCACGAGCTAGTGCACTATCTAAAGTCAACTAAATTACCAGGTATGATCATAAAACTTGACTTGTCCAAGGCCAATGATCTCCTTAATTGGAATTATCTCTTAACTATCCTTGATGCTTTTGGTTTCTCTCAAACCTCGATAAAATGGATTAAATACTTGATTGAAATTCCCTTTTACTCTATGTATAACCCTATTTTCCACTCCATTATAGTGAGAGAAACCCAATATGAACTTACCTCAGTGATTTGGCTAAAATGCATCCCTTTTCACCTTTTGTTTTACTTATATGAAATTTATCCATTGATAAAAGGGTGGAATTACATGATTGAGTTATTTCTCATAATTAATTTTCCAAAATATTATAATTATGAGATAATAATGATTTCATAATTGGGATAATTGAGAAAAAGCTCATAATTATGAAAAAGGTTTCTAGAGTCTTCCATTCCCAAGGAGATCAACTTGACCTAGTTGTGTATGAGTTGGCTAGGGGTTATTATTGTAGAAGTTTCCTAAGTTCTCAAGCCCCTAGGTGTCTAGATACATTATCCTAGAGGATATAATGAGCCTATATAATCTCACCAAGAGGAAAGGGGGGAAGAGGATGTATCCAAACTATAGCGTGAGAGCTCTACTGTGTTGGGAGAGGAGACCATACTAAAATATGGAGGAGAAGATCTTATTTGTTAAAGGTATATTGATGTAATTTCACTTATATGATTAATATAAACATATGTTCTTTCCCACTATCTATTTGTATTCAACATTCTTTATAATTGTTTCTATAATATTTTGATATAATGATCTTTCGAGGAAGGTCACTTGTTGTCTTCGTTTGTTTGTGATTGTGTGTAGGGATCGATATCAGGTGTGGATGAGGAGGCTAGGTACACACGTATTTCCTTGCAATATATAGAACTGACTTCCTGATGGATGTTTGATCATTTCGGTTGGGACACTATTATATCTCTATTGGTATTTCCTTTTGGGGTCTAGTGATATCAATTGGGCATGAGATTGCAGAGAAATAACTCCTTGTGTAATCATATGCAACACTTTATCATTCTCAATGGTTCTCCATCTTGTCTATTCTGAGGATGTATAGGTTTAAAATAGAGAGATCCTATCTCCCATTTCCTTTTTATCATTGCAACTGAATTGATTAACTGTTATTTGAAAGTTGCAGTTGGGTCAAGTATCCTTTTGTGATTATATCTAACCCCTCGTGCTCCACCTATTACCCATCAACAATTCATTAATGACAACAAATTATTTGGGAAGCCATCCTTGAGGGAAGAAAGTTAGCTCAGTACTATCTTGGAAGAGTTTCAAAAGTCCTCAGGAACTATAATCAATGGAGATAAATCATATATATTTTTATTCAACAGGCATCCCAGTATACAGAGGCATTTGGTAAGGACCCTTGGGTTTCACATTGGCTCTATCTAGAACTCTTGTTTAGGGGTCTTGCTTATTTCTAATTATCTCCTAGTGTCATGTTGGAAGGATCTGTTGGACCATTTAGACAGGAAACTCTCAAGATAGACCTTCATGATTTTGAATTCAGTTGGCAGGTTAACTCTTATGAAATCAGTTTTGCAAATTGTCCCAATTTAACTACTTTTGGCTCTTCTAGCCCCAAAAATATGTGTACATCAAAATAATTTCCAAATATAGAAATTTCCTATGGTCAGGATTCCAAATCATAAATAAATGGTCCCCAGTTGTGTGAGATAAATTATGTAATCCCAAACTCTATGGTGGCCTCAAACTTAAAGATTTGGCATTAGTGACTAAGGTCCTTGGAGCTAAATTATGGTGGAAGTGTTGTGAAGGAAGCTCAGAAATTTGGAAGGCACTATGGAGTCACAAATATAGTAGGAATGAAAGCTTGGATATATTATTAAATCAATAGAAATTCCCAAGGAGTTCATCCATATGGAATATGACACGGGACAACAAATGTCATGTTCAGGCTCACATCTTTTGGTAGGTTTGGAATGGACAATATGTCAAATTTTGGGAGGATCCTTAGATGCAAAACTAGAAATTAATTTCCTATGAGAGCCTTAAAGATATGCAGGCCTTTACAACACAAATAGGAGCATTCAAAGTTAAATATTTTTGGTAGGAATCTAATTAGACAACAAAATGGAGAGAATGGAAGGCCCAAAGGAATTGGTTGGAGCACGACCCTCATTTGCCAAGGGATACTCTATATAATCTCCTTCAAGAGTGCCTCATCCTTAATTTTCAAGGGCCAAACAAACTTAGATGGGGCCACCTTCCACGTTGTTGGTTCTCAGTAAAAGAGGCGTATTTCATATTATTTTCTTCGGTTGAAGTACCACAGGAGCCACTTTGGAAGAAAGTATGATATTCAAGTCTCTAACATAAAGTCTACTTTCTTTCGATGGCTTATTGGGCATGGAAATATTCTCACCTAGCATAAGATCAGGAAAAATGGTTTTGTTGGTACAACAATATGCCTAGTTTGTGACAATAAAGAGGATACAATGGGCCACCTTCTCAATAATTATATTGTGGCATAGATACTATGGAACCGAATAGTGCAACTATTTGGCACCATAGATATATCTCCAACAACATAAGGGAGTCCTTAGAGCCATGGAGAAGGAAAATTTTCAAGAATCCCATAGAAAACATAACCTGATATCTTTTACAAGGCTTCATCCTTAGGAATATCTCAAAAGATATGAATCAAGTGGTGTTTCATTCATAAGAAATAAGGATAGAACAGATATGGGAAGTTGTAAAGTGAAATATAAAGGAATCCATCCTTGTGGAACACTGGTCAAAGGAGGATTGGAAAGCAGAAGGTAAGGAGATGAGAATCCTTGGGGACCTGGGTCTTCACATGGAATTAATCTTCCTTGGGATTTCTCACAACCCCTATCTTAGGAATAGTTTGATTGACAAATTTGTCTTCCCACTGGTTGGCTTCCTCAAACTTAATTATGATGGAGAATCCAAAGGAAACCCTTCGCCCTGCGAGTTTAGGAGTTATGATTCATTATGACTAGGTTAAGGTCTTGAAATTATATGCAATTTCTTGTGGCATTATAACTAATAATGTAGAAAAAATTCTAGCATTGTATAAGGGCCTTAAAACAACAACAAAGATGGGTTTGGCTAAAATTAAAATAACCTAGGATTTGCAAATTGTAGTCTCTATGTTGCAGAAACTTATAGATGATTCCCTACATGATAAGGCTACATCTAGTTAGATGCTTGAGCTCATCATTGAAATAATATATTCCCATTTATCTTATTTTAAATATTTAATCACCAAACATGTGAGACAACAAGGGAATCAAGCATTAGACAAACTGGGAAACTAGGGAAGTGATGACTAAAACTAGGAACTGCTCCATGATTGGATGATAAATTTTAGGGTACTTTATCTAAAAGACACATGCAAGATTGTTACAAATGAAGAGTGCTCCCATATGGGGGTTTCAGTTATCGAGGAGATGCAAGTACAAGCATTAACATGTGGGCTATGATAGTGGGCATACCACAGAAGGATAGGAAGGCAGAGGATCTTCCATCTCGCATTGTGTATACTATTATGTTAGTTTTGTTCACGCGTGTGTATAATATGGAAGCATGGGGAAGATAGTGGAAAACTGGAAACTTAATGCAGAAAGTGGCAAGAGGCTAGGGTTATTTTGAAAATGAAAGAGAAATGATATATTGTTGAGTGGCGAGTGTTTTTTCCCATGGGTAGGCACTAGGCTTCTGAAGGAGATGGAGAGGTGGTGTAAGCCAAGGCACTAGAAATTTCGAGTATCATGGCGTCTTTAGGGAAATAGATCGTCATCTGGGTTAGGTAATCTAGTTTTTCTCGTGATACATGTCCTTTCTCATTGGTTTTGTGTTGTGTTCCGTGAAGTTAGGCTTTTCCCCTGCCCTTATCTCTTTTGGGATGGTGGTTTTCATTCTCTTCAGACTAGGGGAATTTTTACATGGTGATTTCTTTGTGTATCCTCACCATGCTATTTTGGGTTTGTCTATGCCTGGGTAGACTCTTTTGTTTCACAGGTTGATTTTTGTTTGGATATTAGTTCTTATTTTCTAGGTTTGAATATGAGTTCTTATTTTCTAGGTTTGGATACTAGTTCTTATTTTCTAGGTTTTTCCTAGCTCAGGTTGAGTGTGAAGAGGTTTTATTCTAGGATCTAGTTGGTATTGGTGTTTCTGGGGATCCTTTATCCTCAGCTAGGGTTTGGAAAAGGTTCAAACTAAGGTGTTGGTGCCTGTATGTGCATGTTTGGAATTTGGGTGTCATTTTTCTATGGGAGTGGTTAATGCTCAAGCCTTTGTTGAGTCTAGAATATTGGTTGTGCCCCATTGCATCCTTGTTATTCTAAAATTGGTGCTAGGATTCGGCCCTGGATAATCCCATTGTGTCTTAGGCTATCCCAATCAGTAAATTGATTGAGTTTTGCTTATTTTTTTATGGTGAATGTCATGAGGTCAGTTTTCTATTGGGCTCGAGTATGGATGAGGGCACCACTATAAGACAAGCATGTTTTGTGCACTGGTTTGGAGGTTTGTAGCTTGGCTTAATGGGTGCACAATGAGACCAGATGTGAGATGCATGAGGGATAAAGCACCCCATCCAGAATCGTCACCTCACCGGGTCGGGATGGGAGTGGAATCTGGCAGAATACTTGCAGGATTTGGTAGAGGCACATGATAGGACTCACAAGGAAGAGCATAAAGTTGTGCTACAGATGCATAATCAACTGCAATATTTTCAATGTCATCTCTAATAAAGAATGGTGGTGGTTTGACGGAGGAAAATATTCTTGCTGAAAAGGTAGATAAGATGGAAACCTAGCTATCTCATTTTGAGTAGCATGTTAGTTGTCCATATTTCTCCCCTCCAACTCGAGGGACCGCGCCAAATAATCCAACCTCTCTTACTTCAGATGATTAAGCATAGTGACAGGTGTTTTGTATTTTTTGCATGTATTTTGGTGCTTTTGGTCTTCCAGGCTCTGGATTGCTTCACTTAGTATTTTTTTCTAGTATGTATATCCCATCTAGCATTGCTTAACAAAACTAGTCATGGTAAGACCATCCATTTTTTGGTATCTATGTACTCCCTTTTTTATTAATGAATAAAATAACAACTTAAAAAAACAAAAGATTGATTGATTTAACTATTTAAATTAATTTCCAAATTAGGATTCCTTTCATTAATTTGTATATATTAACAAAAATATTAGATTTTTGGCCTAGGCGTGCATTTTTCATAATTTTGGCAATTTTGACAATTTGACTTTGAAGGCTAATGCCTTGAGTTTTATTTGGAAAAATGAGGCCCAGTATAGCTCATTGGAAATCTAGAATAAAGGATAACAATATAGAAGATTTACTTCTCCAGCTTCTACGGGAAGGAAGCTACAACCACCTAGCTCTTGTACTAGCCGATCAGTTTATTAGTATGTAGGCATCGGCCTACGGAAGGCTCCAAACTTCACCCATTTTCTACCTGCTACTGGAAGGGAGCTCCAACCCCCTGGCTCTTGTACTAGTTGATCCATTTACTAGTATGTAAGAACCAACCTACAAAAGGCTCCAACCTTCACTCATTTTCCAGTTGCTACTGGAAGGGAGCTCCAACCCCCTGGCTCTTGTACTGGCCAATATGTTTACTAGTATGTAGGCACCAACCTACAGAAGGCTATGACCTACTCTCTTCCTCCAGGGACCACGTTTCATAAATTTTTACATTGGATACTCTTGGGGTTATGGGTACCCCTCAAACCCCCTGTTAACTATGTGGAAAGAGTATAACACAACCCAACAATCTCCCACTTGTTGTTTTCTTTCCATAGGGGCCATAGGAGAGCTTAGTCATTTTTCTAGCCCTGAAATGCCCATTGTTTCTCTACACCAAGAGAACTTCTCAGATCTCACAGATTTTGTCAATGCATCTGCAGTATTCTTCAAAGTGTCCACCTTTACTAGCAACACCTTTTTGTCTTCTATCATATACCTCACAAAGTGATACTGAACATCAATGTGATTTGTCTTTGAATGATAAGAAGGGTTCTTTGCCAAGAAAATTGCACTTTGGCTGTCACAGTCTATCCTTATAGCTCCCTGTACTAACCCCATACTTGAACACAATCTCTGCAACCAAACTGCTTCCTTGCTTGCATGAGTGGCTGCCATGTATTCTGCAGGTCTTCCCATCCTTTCCCATGTTTGCTTCAACAAAATGTTCGCATCAGATCGAAGATCCAAGATGATCTGATCCATGTCATAGTCACCTATCCGCGTGGTGAGCCTCATCTCATGCCCTGTGCGTGCCTTATGTTTTCCAATTCTTCTGACAACGTGGTGCCCATCAAGGACCTTCTCTTTGCTGACGCATTTTTTTATTAACTCCTACAGGCCTTCCACAAATTTTCTATTGTTCAACAGTTTTATGCAGGTCTCTAAAAATGTAGTAAGCACAAAAGGATCAACCTCTGCAAGCACACTGGTTTCTTGTACCTTGTTCTGTTTTTCTGAGGTGGAGGCCTCAATGAAGCTTTTCTTGGCTTCCACAAAGTTTTCTTAGCGCACTCCAAGTCAAAACCAACTTCCTTTTCTGGGGCCTTGTAGACCCATCCATCCTCCTCAAGTTGTTTTCCTTTGTCATAATCAGTCATTATGTCACTCCTTAGTACTATATTCATGCTTTGATCCTTCTCGCCAGGCTCAAATCTCATCATCTATAAGTTCTGTGTAGGCTGTTGAGGTTGCGCTTTCTTTTCTTGCATTTTCGTTATCAACACCTGACATTCTTCTATGGTATGGTTAAACTGGTTGCAGTATTGACATGACAGGCACGTCTGATTTTGACAGTCTCGCGCATAGTGATCTAGGATTCCACAGTTGTAGTAGATGAGTTGATCGTGACCTCTACCAGGCTCTCCACCTCCTCGGCCTCGTCCTCTTCCTTGATAACCTCCACACATTCCTCCAACACCCTGTTCTGGAGGCCAAGTTTTTTCTTGCATCCTATAAATAGGTGTTCTTTTCATCATTAGCTCATAGCTCTAACAGTGGTGCTCATTGTGGCCCACAATTTTGCAGAAGTTACAAAACAACTGTTGAGGTGTCTTGACAATTTTTTGAAGTAGATGGGAATTATTTGTCCCGTGTTGTCCAACAACCTCACAAATAGCACACCATAGTACAACCCCCATGCTCGGCCTTGCCGGGGCTTCCAGTTTAGGGGAAGTGGTCCCCCTCCTGTAATATAATTCACAAATATGGGACTTTGGTCTTTATCGTGCCCCTGGCTCTTGCACTTTAGACACCAGACTTCCGCGTGCACCTTTGGTTTAGTCTCATTGTCTTTCTTTAAGCTCTTCAATTCTAAGCAGAGGCTCTATAACTAAGAGTGGATCTGCCATACCCCCAAGGTCGTGTCCTGAATAGGTGTTGCATGTAACCTCATCACGATTTCCAAGGCTTTTGCTTGAGCCCCTATCTTTTGTTGCAACTAATCAATTCTGAAGTGGGGTAGAAGTGAAGTTATAAACCATTCGCGATGCTGACCATCTGTGAGATTAATGTTAGCTTCTCAAATTTGACATTTAAATCTTTGATCTAATTCCCAACACATCTCATCAACCCTCATCATGATTTCCTCAAATCCAACTACTGATTGCGAGTTAGACTTAGGCTTACTAAACTTCTTGTTTAAAGCAACCTTGCAAGTTAGACTTAGGCTTACTAAACTTCTTCTTTAAAGCAGCCTTGCGAGTTATACTTAGGCTTACTAAAATTCTTGTTTAAAGTAGCCTTAGTTTCTACTAGTGATGCCAGAGGATTATTAGAACAATACTTAATATACCAAGTCAACGTGCAATCCTGTAGAGTGGTAACCAATTGTGCCTTCTTTATATTATCATCAGTAATATGTTGTGTTGTCCACACAAAATTCACAAAAAAATAGAATTGCTCTGTATCCTCACTCCCTATGCCCTTGAAAATCGATAGCTTCATTGTGTTCACTATGTTTAATGGTGGGGTTGGAGGTGGAGGTGTGGGCGAAGGTGTATGCGGTGGAGGTGGAGGTGGAGGCAGAGTGGATGGATGATTTTTTCGAGGAAACCCTTGAGTGATTAAATGAATAGTGCTTCGTGGTGGAGTTTGTTCCGCCCCTTCGTCGTCACTTAAAGGAGGTCTAATCAATCGACTATACTTTGGTCTTGATCCTTCATGATTTCTAAAGAGTTGTCCACTCCACATAACTCCGAACATCAAGGTAATGGCATCAACCATTTTTCACATAATAGCATTTTAATCCAAGTATTCAAAGATCTTAAATACTTACCTTGCTGTCCTTTGAAAAATCTTTGCTTTGTTTCACTATAGCTGATTGAGGTATCAACTGCAAATTTTGTAACAAGTCCTCCGATAATTCGATTGAGCCAATGATCAATAGCCCACACGATCTTGTTTTCAGAAGCTTCTAATCGTCACACTAATTCTGGAGTCCACACTATAGGATTGTCGAGCTTCCACCTTCCTTGACTATTTTTCAATTTAGCCAACGACTCATACAACTCAACGAGGAAGGTGCAGAAAAAGTTCTCGCGTATATTTGTATACAGATACATGTTCAACCACTCTTCCTTTGACAGGCACAAATTCTTGTTTTCTTGCGCTGCAAACTCATGAATTTTCCAATCCAACCACTTTTCAATTTCTTTCTTGGTCAGATTCCAATGATGCGACATCACACATCTCTTTCAATCATATCATGGTCCCGACAACATAAGCATTTGCTGGCTTAGGGGATCCTAATCCAGGTTCAGAGTTAGTTGCACCAACCAACAAATCCCTACACTAGTGGCCCTTCGGCAACAACCTGCGTAGCGCCGACTGCAGTATCACCTGAAGCAATATGGGGGGATGCAAGAATCAAGTTTCTGCATCCAGAGACTAGTGTGATGTCCTTTAGCTTCTCAGATCTACCTTCACGCATATCAATAAACTCTTAGGGCACGCTACTACAGCTCTGTCGAAATGGTCTTTAGACCTCCATGAAGGTCCATGATTGGTCTTTGTGGACCTTCAACAGTCAATCTATCTACTTACGCGCATCAGAAAGCAGTCCTAAATTAGGGTTCGCGCATATTTACTTAAGTTATTAATAAACATTAGAGAATTCATTAGAGTCTTCGTGAAATTACATATACATGATTTTGTACATAATTTGACAGCTATTCAAGAGATTCATGCAATATTCAACCAATATTTCATAAAACACATCATTCATTCACAACATGTAATATTAACAGGAATAAACATAAATACACAATAATTCTTCAGAAACTATCTTTATTGGTCTTCAATTCAGGATTACAGACTCAAAACTACCCTGCGCACTCAGCTACAGGGGTCCGCGCACCCAACTATAGACTCTACCTTAGCCTCTGTACACTCAGTTTTAGAGCCTTTCTTCTCCTATCAGACCCACTTCTATTCTATTGACCCATTGCTTATCATTCCATCCAAGACGTCCCTTATATTTTCTAGGACAAACCTATTTATAGCCTTTTGCATATGATGCCATGGTCCATGGACCATGGGTGCATCTCAAAACCGACTCATAATTTACATAAAACAAGGGGCTAAACCCCTTTGACTCCTAATCATCTATGCACTCTGCATCCACAAATTGCGGATACTTTACATTAATTACAAAAATGTCTCAAAACTTGGGTTATCTTAACCCCAAAACTAACCCAGGGGATCCCATCCCAACAAGAGGTTTTGCGATAGGGGAGAGAGTCAAAAGCCTAAAACAAGAACTAGTAGCAGAGTTCATGGGTCAACCTAGCGCTAACAATCTAGGTCTTCAGACAATTGTATTTCATCTCTGCACACAAAGTTTGGAGCTTTTTTCTCCCTAGGTAACTATGAAACCTCTCAGTTGTGTTTATCTCATAATCACATTACTTTACAGTGTTGGTTTTCGTAGTTGGATCATTACTCCTAGTTGTGGCATCATAATTTTTCTTGTGGTTTAGCTTAATACATATACCTGGGTCTAATGTGGTTATCTAAACTTTAGCTACACGTGTTGGGGTGATTTATTAGTTGTGGTGATTTGGTTATGTGTGAATTCTAACTATTTGTCCCGGTCTAATGTTTTACCCCTAGTACAAGTCATGTTGTTTCTTTGTGGAGTTTTGTCCTTCAAGTTAGGCTAGTGGTTGAACACATGCATACCCTTTATGTGTCATTCCTTGGTTAACCACTGCAAACCCTTGGCATCCAACCTTCATCTAGTGTCAACACATGAGGAGCAAAAGAGGGAGGGGGGATGGTAGAGGTCCCCAGGGCTGAAATTAAGCCTAACAACAAGCCCAAAAAACTATTGAGACTTTTCAATTTATCATCCCTATTGATATTCAAAGTGAAATTTAGACCCTTGAAAACATGGTAGCTAGAGATAGATACACCATTTATGACTCAAAGCTTATGGAGGAATTTGGGCAGTTGATTTCAGACCCCTGCCACACTAGGGGAAAAAAAAAGCAGTATCTTCGAGCCATATTTCTTTATTAGAAAATGAAAACTATGATTGGCAAGAAAAATAGGTTAAAAAGTACAACATATTTTCCAGTCTTGTGGATGTGAAAATAGAATAGAGGAATTTGAGGTTCTATATGGAAAGGATGGTTACCTACATGGCTCAAATTGAGTGTTGTATTCTGAGCATAACCACTTCTTCTACTCCCCTAGGATCTAGTGCAAGAGATCTGACACTAGTCACGTCTTCTAAATCCTAGTTGTTTTGAGTTTGTTGATAGTATTTTGTGGTCTAATGACTTTATAGGCACTCCAGTTATGCTACCAATGTTACAATTTCTTCAATTTTGGACTAATTACTCTATACGCAAATGGTCAAAACATTTCGTTTCCCATTGGGTAGATTGAGACCATTTTTCATAACGAAAGATGATAGTGAATGGCTAAACTATGTACTGAAATATTGGGCTTTGTGAGGTAATAAAATCTTAGCTTACAAAAAAAAAAATCATGTTTTTTTTTAATTTACAAAGTACATCAATTTGTTATGATTGTTAATGGTATAGGAATGGTTTACAAACCATATTAGATTTCTAGCTTTCTAGTATTTCCTCTCGCAAAATGGAGAATCTTGTAGAAGCCAAAAACAACCCATCTTCATACATTTCAACAATAAACTCTTGATTTATTTTCCTTATCGTATCATAACATGTTTTGGATGTTGAGGATGGAGTTTGGAAGAGTATAGATCTCTTGAATTTTCTCTTAGATGCTTTTATTGTATGTTTTCTCAGTGTTGTTTTTAGCTTTTGTAACATATATTTCAGGTTTACATTCCAAGTATTTTATTTTCAAGCAAAGTGTGTTTTCCATTTCCTGTAATCATCATAGGTGTGGGCCATTTCATTTCTACAATTTCTCTTTCTTGTATCATAGTTAGCTTGGAAACTTGAATGCATTTATGTTCATCTAATCAACATTACAACATCTCTCACCTGCATGAGCATTAGAAAAGGAAAAATATATCACCCACTGCACATACAATTTCAACCCCTCTTAAGTTTTTACTAACTCTGGGTTGACAATTAAAGTTGAGACTCTTGGGAGTTGCAACATTATTGTTGAAATACTAAGGGCCATCACTTTTTGGATTTTTAGCCGGGGAAGCATTAAGGTACGCATTGCCTTTTTCTTTTAACTGATTCACTCTTTTTCTTTATTTTGACATCTCAAAAAAAGAAAACACAAAAAAACATTAGAATTCTTTCAAAAAATACAAGAACAATTTATCTTCTTCTTTTCTAGGAAATTTTCTTCTTTTATGTCTCACAGACTTAGGGACAAGCAATTTTTTACCCAAAACCCCCGCTTCTACTAGCAGGCAATCATTTTTCAGCTGATTGTGAGCCTCTTTCCCTATCCAAAGGGACCTTTGAGGCCTTTTGAGTGAGAAAGAAAGGATCTTTGAGGAGCTTGCATAGGGAGAAAATTCTTCAACCCCTGCTACTACTATGGTTGAAAAAAGAGAACCTGAAGTTTTTGTATTCCCCATTAGAGAGGCAGATGTAGAAGAAAAAGTGACCTTCTTCGTCAATTTCTGGAAATATTGTTTGAATCGAGATCATTTTACTGATAACCTTCTTTAAGCATGAAACATGGAAAACTGGATGAACTCTGGAAGATGCATGCAACTCCAATTTGTATGCCATAGTACTAATCTTTTGCAACACCTTGTAAGGACCATAGTACTTGGCTGATAATTTAGTATCCTTCTTAGCTTGCTTCAGGGATATTTATTTGTATGCTTATAGCTGTAAAAATACCCAGTCACCTACATCAAAACTTCTTTCATTGCGATCTTGATCTGCCTGTTTTTTCATTCAATTTTACGCAAGAGTGAGGTTATCCTTTAAGAGTTTCAGAACTTGTTGCTGATGTTCGATGTGATCTTCCAATGCTTGAACCCTAAAATTTTCTCTTAAATATGATGTGATGGGCGGTGGATGGTATCCATAAAGTGCCATAAATGGGATCATTTTTTCTACAATATGGAAGGAAGTGTTATACCACCATTCAACTAGAGTTAACCACTTAACCAATTGTCTTCGTTTATCAGATACAAAGAAACAAAGATATCCTTCCAAACATTTGTTCACTATTGTAATTTTCCCATCAGATTGAGGATGATAAGATGACCTATGAGCTAATTGAGTACCAATACAGGAAAATAATTTCGTCCAAAAATTTCCAGCAAAAATGGGATCTCTATCACTTACAATATTCTTTGGGTTTCCATGTAGCTTTTGAATTGTTTCCATAAATGCAGTAGCAACTGTATTGGATTTAAAAAGATGAGATAATGCAAAAAAGTGTGCATAGTTGGTAGGTCTATTAACTACCACCATGATGGAACTCTTTCCTTTAGAGGGAACTCTGCTCATTATAGGGAGACCTTGGTTAGCTATTGTTGATGCATATATCATTTGTATGGCTAGAAACACAAAAATTACTAATGGGAAGTCTCGAAAATAGCTTGTACTATATTCCCCACCTCAACGTCTCATTGAAGTTGATTTCCCTGCATGGGTTGTACAAGAAGAAGATGATGATTGTGACCTGTCGTCACCCTATCTTGTGTATGCCATAGAAACATCTCTTAGCAGCAAGTAGGTTGATGAAGATGACTTAATTGTTTTTTTTTTGCAAAATCAATACCCTATTGCTATGAAAATTAATGGGCTAAAAGAGGATTTATCCCTAGGACAACCTAGTTGTTCTAAGGATAGTTTGTGAGAAGGATTATTGATTGTTGATTCTAATTAGAAAATCATAAAAATGGTGGAAATCAACCCCTCCAAACTATTAAAAGTCAACTCCTCACTTTCAGCTAATAAAGAGGATCAATTGCTCATTGTCTTGAGGCAAACATTAATGCATTTTCATGGGATTACAAGGGTATGAAAGGTATACATCCATTTGTATACACCCAACACATATACATAAAATAATATCATAAGTCCATTCACTAAGATCAAAGGAAAATGAATATTTCTTTAAAGGACATTGTTAAAGAAAATTGCATAAAGTACTTGATGCAGGATTCATCTATCCAATTTCAGATAATGAATGGGTATATCCGTTGGTTGTTGTTCCCAAAAATAATAGAAAATGGAAAATTTGTGTTGATCATAGGGAACTTAATAAAGCCACAAGGAAATATCATTTTCCCTTTCTCTTCATAGACCAAGTCCTTGATGTTCTTGCCAAGAAAAATATATTTTCCTTCATGGATGGGTTTAGTGGGTATAATTAGATCGAAATTATCCCAGAAGATCGAGATAATACCACTTTCACTTGTCCTTGGGGGGATTTTTCTTATAACATCCTTCCATTTAGCTTATGCAACCCCCCTCCCACTTTCCAAAAGGTTGTGCTGAGCACATTTTATGCTCTTCTATATGATTCAATAGAAATTTATATGGATGACTTCACACCGTATGGGAATGAATTTCAAGTAGCTCTCTCCAATCTTAGAAATATATTTCCAAATATGCGGGATGAACCTCTCCTTAATCTGTGAATGTTTTGTGTTCCTAATGAATGAGGGAGTTGTTCTAGGACATTTCCTCTCCTTAAAAGGGATTCAAATGGATCCTAGTAAGTTAGAAATCATCAAACACGTTCCTATACCTCAAAAATAAAGAGATGTTAGAAGTTTATTAGACTTTGCGGGATACAATAGGAGGCTTATGAATTATTTTAATAAAATTTCCTCTCCTTTGTTTTCCTTGCTAACCAAAGATGTTGAGTTTTGTTCAACAAATCCATGGCAAAAATCATTGTGAGCATAAAGGAAAATTTAATAACAACACATGTTCTTAAAGGTCCTAGTTGGATCTTGCCCTTTCACATTCACACACATTAGAGAATTTTTTAGGTCTAGAATGGGAATCCTAAGGAAACTTATAAAATAATATTGGAAACAATAAAATAATATTAGATTACCTCATAAAATTTTGAAGCGAAAAAAGAAAAAACTACCTTTCAACTTGTATTTTACTCAAATTTCGAGTAGGAGCACTCGTAGGATGTGGAATTTAATTTCCCATCCAAGGAGCACCCATGTTGAATAATTTCGATGGATCTTGCTACACAAAATATGAGAAATGCATGGAAAACGTCATTGCAATCAACATGGGTACTCCTTGGATGTGAAATTAAATTTTGCATCCAACGAGTGCTCCCTCTCGAAGTTTGAGTAAACTAATAGGGAGATAAGTTGAAAATACAAGTTGAAAAGTAGTTTTTTCATTTTATTTTTTATCATCTTACCTTTTTACTCCAAAAATGGTGAATCATCCCCCATTTTCTACATCATCATCATCAATTCTATTGGTTCTTTTAAACTTGATTTTGGTTATACATTTTTGTTTTGAGGCCCATATTTGACCTCAAAATTTCTCTAATGGATGCATTAGATAGGGAAATTGGAGCAACTTTATAAGGTCAACTTGACGGTAAGAATTTGTCAAAGGTCGAATTGAATTACACAATAACTAAAAAAGAATTCCTCGTTGTTGTACATTTTTTTATTAAGTTTAGACATTATATTACTGGCTACAAAGTATTTGTACATACTAACCATGAAACAATTAAATATTTGATGAATAAACCAAATGTAAATGCTATGATAATCACGTGGGAGTTCTTTTCATATTAGTTTGATTTAACCATTGTTGACAAACTAGGAAAAGAAAATGGTGTTGCATATTTCTGGTCAAGATTAACCTTTTTCTGCAAATGAACGGTTGGTTGGTGACTGACTTCCAAATGAGTATATTCTTTCCATCTCACTTCTTTCTCCATGGTTTTCTAATATTTCCAACCATATAGCCATTGGCCAACTCCATCGTCACTTGTCTTCAAGAGATAAATGCAATATCATTAGACAAAGTGCCTCTTATACATGGATTGGTGGATGTCTTTTCAAGTCGGGACCTAATATGGTTTTAAGAATATGTGTGAAGGAGGATAAGGTATATGATATCCTATCATCCTGTCATGATGAACCTTGTGGAGGTCATTTTACTGCAAGGAGGACATCCTACATGATCTTTGCAAGCAAGATACTTTTGGCCGAGTCTTCATAAGGATGGCCATTGATATACTATAGAATGTGATCAGTGCCAAAGAATGGGAAATACTACAAGGAAGGATGAAATTCCCCTTTAAATTCAAGTTTCCTTTGAGCCATTTTGGAAATGGGGCATGGACTTCATTAGTCCTATTAATCCCCCAATAAAAAAAAAGGCATATCATTGTATGCACTAATTACTTTACTGAATGAGCTAAAGTAAAAGCAATAAAGGTAGCCATGGATCAAAATTTAGTTGAGTTCTTAAGGGAGAAATTTTTCCATAAGTTGGGGTTTCTAAGTGGTTTAGTGACAAATCAAACCATCTGATTTACTTCCAACCTGATTGAGTGGGTAATGAATCAATATCACATTCGCCATCGAGATTCCTCTCCCTACTACCGCCAAGAAAATGGGTATGAAGAGGTCACCAATAGATCCTTAGAGAACACTCTTACTAGGGTAATTAGTGGAAAAAAAATGGTTGGGAAGAAAGTCTTGATGAGGCTATTTGGGCACAGAATTTTATCAATTGAGTTTAAATACAAAAAATTGAGGATGTAATCTCAACTATAAATGGATTTTACTAATGCGTAAACTAAATGGATACAATAATTAAACTCCTTGGATGAGTACATGATGTAGGCCTCCTTTCATGAAACTACAAAGAAAAATCAGGCATGATAGACACATCAGAACTAGAGACTTCCAAGAGGGTGATTGAGCTCTCTTATCTGAATCTATTTAAAGGAAATTTCACAACTAAACATTTGGGATCTTAACTAGTGGAAAAATTATATGACAATGACTCTGTTAGAATCAGAACCATAAATTAGGAGCAAATCCTACTGTTAGTGAATAGTTACATATTAAAAGTTTACAAGAAGCCGCTTTCTAGGGCTGAATTTACAGTTTCAATAAGTAACTAAATGTTATTGAGAGAACTAGTTCTCTCAATCCATCCATCTCTTGACCAACACAGAATAAAGAAAAAATAAAAATAATAGTCTTAAGTGAAAACCTCCTTTGAGGCACTTGAGACATGCTTATTGGTTTAAATCCTCTAGAAGGTAGTCATTGAGTTTGGAAAAAAAATAAATAGAAAGAGAATAAATCTCTAGTGTAAAACCGCTAATTATGAGGTGCCTAAAGCAGGTTCTCTAGCTGAAAACCTCATGAGGCCGCCATTGAGGCAAAAAAGATATATATTTTGAATTTTCATCATCTCTCAAATTTATTTTTATGCAGGAACAATTTCTCCTACAACAGAAGAAGAAGAAGCAGCAATCAGGTCAACCAAAATGAACATACTGCAAAAATAAGAAAGAAAGGTTATAATACGGCACCTATTTCATGTAATCAACACAAATTTTCTCAAGGTTTCCCTAGTTGGTATCCTTGTATCATTTTCTATTCCTTTATATCATTTCCAACACCATCCATCTCATATTCCTCATTTCCCATAGGTTTTCTTCAGCATTCCTAAAGTGGTACAGGAAAGTCTATAATTCCTACAAGAGAAACATGTTTGTGAACAAGTGCCAAAGAAACAACAAGAGATAGAAGGACCAATAACAGAAGAGCATACAAAAGAACAAGAGGTTGTTACTTAACCAGGTAAGAGGAAAATTGACCCTCTCATTCAAGTCAGGACCTAATATGGTTTTAAGATGTGTGAAGGAGGATGAGGTCTATGATATCCTATCAGCTTGTCATCATGGACCTTCTGGAGGTCATTTTTCTACAAGGAGGACATCCTACATGATCTTGAAAGCAAGATACTTTTGGCCAACTCTTCTTAAAGATGGCCATAGATATACTATAGAATGTGATGAGTGCCAAAGAATGGGAAATACTACAAGGAAGGATGAAATTCCCATTTAAATTCAATTTTACTTTGAGCCATTTTAGAAATGGGGCATGGACTTCATTAGTCGTATTAATCCCCCAATGAGAAAAAAGGCATACATTGTATGCTCTAATTACTTTATTGAATGAGCTAAATTAAAAGCAATAAAGGTAGCCATGGAGCAAAGGGTCGTTCAGTTCTTAAGGGAGAAAATTTTCCATAAGTTTGGATTTCTAAGTGATTTAGCGACAAATCAAACCATCTGATTTACTTCCATCCTGATTGAGTGGGTAATGAAGCAACATCACATTCGCCATCGAGATTCCTCTCCCTACTACCCCCAAGAAAATGGGTAGGTAGAGGTCACCAATAGATCCTTAGAGAACACTCTTACTAGGGTAATAAGTGGAAAAAAGAATGGTTGGGAAGGAAGTATTGATGAGGCTACTTGGGCTTACAATACCACTTTGAAAACCACCATTGGTTTCACTCCCTATGATCTATTTAATGGAAAGAACGTTTTTTTTATCAATTTAGTTTAAATAAAAAAAATTGAGGATGTAATCTCAATTATATATGGATTTTATTGATGCATAAACTGAAGGGATACAACAATTAAATTCCTTGGATGAGTACATGATGTAGTCCTCGTTTCATGCAGCTACAAAGAAAAATTGGGCATGATAGACACATTAGAACTAGAGACTTCCAAGAGGGTGATTAGGCTCTCTTGTCTGAATCTAGGTTCAGGGAATTTAAAGGAAAGTTCACAACCAAACGTTTGGGATCTTAATTGGTGGAAAAATTATATGACAATGACTCGGTTAGGATTAGAACTATAAATTAGGAGCAAATCCCACTGTTAGTGAATGGTTACATATTAAAAGTTTAAAAGAAGCCCCTTTCTAGGGCTGAAATTACAGTTTCAATAAGTAACTAACTAAATGTTATTGGGAGCACTAGTTCTCTCAATCCATCCATCTCTTGACCAACAGAGAATAAAGAAAAAAGAAAAATAATAGTCTTAAGTGAAAAACGCCTTTGAGGCACTTGAGACATGCTTATTATTTGAAAACCTCTAGAAGGTAGTCATTAAGTTTGGAGAAAAAAATAGAAAGAGAATAAAGCTCTAGAGTAAAACTACTTATAAAGTCTCGAAAATAGCTTGTACCATATTCTCCAGCTCAACATTTAGTTGAAGCTGATTTACCTACATGGGTTGTATAATAAGAAGATGATGATTCTGACCTTTCGTCACCCTATCTTGTGTGTGCCATAGAAACATCTCTTAGCAGCAAGCAGTTTTGTGAAGATGACTTAATTTTTTTTTTTTTGCAAAATCAGTATCCTATTGCTATGAAAATTAGTGGGCTGAAAGAGGAGTTATCCCTAGGAAAACCTAGTTGTTCCAAGGATAGTTTGTGAGAAGAATTATTGATTTTTGATTCTAATTAGAACATCATAAAAATGGTGGAAATAAACCCCTCCAAACTATTAAAAATCAACTCCTCACTTTCAGCTAATAAAGAGGATCAATTGCTCATTGTCTTGAGGCAACACATTAATGAATTTTCATGGGATTACAAGGGTATGAAAGGTATACATCCATTTGTATACAACCATCACATATACATAAAAGAATATTATAAGCCCATTCACTAACATCAAAGGAAAATGAATCTTTATTTAAAGGATATTGCTTAAGAAAATTTCATAAAGTACTTGATGTAGGATTCACTATCCAATTTCAGATAATGAATGGGTATATCCTTTGGTTATTGTTCCCAAAAAGAATAAAAAATGGAGAATTTGTGTTGATTATAGGTAACTTAATAAAGCCACAAGGAAATATCATTTTCCCTTTCTCTTCATAGACCAAGTCCTTAATGTTCTTGTCAAGAAAAATATATTTTCCTTCATGGATGGGTTTATTGGGTATAATTTGATCCAAATTAGCCCTGAAGATCAAGATAAGACCACTTTCACTTGTCCTTGGGGGGGTTTTTCTTATAACATCCTTCCATTTAGCTTATGTAATCCCCCTCCGACTTTCCAAAGGGTTGTGCTAAGCACATTTTATGATCTTCTATATGATTCAACAGAAATTTACATGGATGACTTCACACCGTATGGGAATGACTTTGAAGAAGCTCTCTCCAATCTTAGAAATATATTTCCAAATATGTGGGGATGAACCTCTCCTTAATTTGTGAACGTTTTGTGTTCCTAATGAATGAGGGAGTTGTTCTATGACATTTCCTCTCCTTAAAAGGGATTCAAATGGATCCTAGTAAGTTAGAAATCATCAACCACCTTCCTATACCTCAAAAATAAAGAGATGTCATAAGTTTATTAGACCTTTCGGGACACTATAGGAGGCTTATGAATGATTTTAGTAAAATTTCCTCTCTTTTGTTTTCCTTGATAACCAAAGATGTTGAGTTTTGTTTGACAAATCCATACCAAAAATCATTTGAGAGCATAAAGTAAAATTTAATAATGCATGTTCTTAAAGGTCCTAGTTTGATCTTTCCCTTTCACATTCACACACATTAGAGAAATTTTTAGGTCTAGAATGGGCTTCCTAAGGAAAATTATAAAATACTAATGGAAATAATAAAATAATATTAGATTACCTCATCAAATTTTGAAGCAAAAAAAGAAAAAACTACTTTTCAACTTGTATTTTCAATTCATCTTCCTACGATTTTACTCAAATTTCGAGTAGGAGCACTCGTAGGATGTGGAAATTAATTTCCCATCCAAGGAGCACCCATTTTGAATAGTTTCGATGGATCCTCCTACACAAAAGATGAGAAATGCATGGAAAACGTGATTTCAATCAACAGGGGTACTCCTTAGATGTGGAATTAAATTTTGCATCCAACGAGTGCTCCCGATCGAAGTTTGAGTAAACTTATAAGGAGATAAGTTGAAAATACAAGTTGAAAAGTAGTTTTTCATTTTATTTTTCATCATGTTATCTTTTTACTTGAGAAATGGTGAATCATTCCCCATTGCCGACATCATCATCATCAATTCTATTGGTTCTTTTAAAGTTGATTTTGGTTATAAATTTTTGTTTTGAGGCCCATATTTGACCTCAAAATTTCTCCAAAGGATGCATTAGATAGGGAAATTGGAGCAGGTTTATAAGGTCAACTTGAGGGTAAGAATTTTTCAAAGGTTGAATTGAATTACACAATGACTGAAAAATAATTCCCTCTTGTTGTACATTCTTTAAATATGTTTAGACATTATATTACAGGCTACAAAGTCTTTGTACATACTTACCATGAAACAATTAAATATTTGATGATAAACCAAATGTAAATGCTAGAATAATCACGTGGGAATTGTTTTCATATTAGTTTGATTTAACCATTGTTGACAAACTAGGAAAAGAAAATGATGTTGCATATTTCTGGTCAAGATTAACCTTTTTTTGCAGATGAATGGTTGGTTGGTGACTGAATTCCAAATGAGTATATTCTTTCCATCTCACTTCTTTCTCCATGGTTTTCTAATATTTCAAGCCATATAGCCATTGGCCAACTCCCTCGTCACTTGTCTTCAAGAGAGAAATGAAATATCATTAGACAAAGTGCCTCTTATACATGGATTGGTGGATGCCTTTTTAAGTTGGGACCTAATATGGTTTTAAGAAGATGTGTGAAGGAGGAAGAGGTATATGATATCCTATCAGCTTGTCATGATGGACCTTGTGGAGGTCATTTTTCTGCAAGGAGGACATCCTACATGATCTTGCAAGCAAGATACTTTTGGCCAAATCTTCATAAGGATGGCCATAAATATACTATAGAATGTGATGAGTGCCAAAGAATGGGAAAGACTACAAGGAAGGATGAAATTCCCCTTTAACTTCAAGTTTCCTTTAAGCCATTGTTGAAATGATGCATGGACTTCATTAGTCCTATTAATCCCCAAATAAAAAAAAAGGGATATCATTGTATGCACTAATTAGTTTACTAAATCAGCTAAAGTAAAAGCAATAACAGTAGCCATGGAGCAAAAGGTAGTTGAGTTGTTAAGGGACAAAATTTTCCATAAGTTTGGCTTTCAAAGCGGTTTAGTGACAAATCAAACCATCTGATTTACTTCCAACCTGATTGAGTGAGTAATGAAGCAACATCACATTCGCCATCAGGATTCCTCTCCCTACTACCCCCAAGAAAATGGGTAGGTAGAGGTCACCAATAGATCCTTAGAGAACACTCTTACTAGGGTAATTAGTGGGAAAAATAATGGTTGGGAAGAAAGTCTTGATGATGCTACTTGGGCCTACAATACCACTTTGAAAACCACCATTGGTTTCACTCCCTATGAGCTAGTTTATGGAAAGAACGTTTTTTTATCAATTCAGTTTAAATAAAAAAAAATTGAGGATGTAATCTCAACTATAAATGGATTTTACTAATGTGTAAACTGAAGGGATACAATAATTAAATTCCTTGGATGAGTACATTATTTAAGCCTCGTTTCATGCAAGTATAAAGAAAAATGAGGCATGATAAACACATAAGAACTAGAGACTTCCAAGAGGGTGATTGGGCTCGCTTGTCTGAATCTAGGTTCAAGGAATTTAAAGGAAAGTTCACAACCAAACGTTTGGGATCTTAACTGGTGGAAAAATTATATGACAATCACTCTGTTAGGATCAAAACCATAAATTAGGAGCAAATCCCATTGTTAGTGAATGGTTACATATTAAAAGTTTACAAGAAACCCCTTTCTAGGGCTGAATTTATAGTTTCAATAAGTAAGTAACTAAATGTTATTGAGAGCACTAGTTCTCTCAATCCATCCATCTCTTGACCAACATCGAATAAAGAAAAAATAAAAATAACAGTCTTAAGTGAAAGCCTCCTTTGAGACACTTGAGACATGCTTATTTGTTGAAAAGGTCTAGAAGGTAGTCATTGAGTTTGGAAAAAGAATAGAAAGAGAATAAATTTGTAGAGTAAAACCGCTAATTATGAGGTGCCTAAAGCAGGTTCTCTAGTTGAAAACCTCATAAGGCAGCCATTGAGGCAAAAAAAAAATTATTGAATTTTCATCATCTCTCAAATTGATTTTTATGCAGGAACAATTTCTCCTACAACAGAAGAAGAAGAAGCAATCAGGTCAACCAAAATGAACATAAGAAAGGTTATAATATTGCACCTATTTCAAGTAATCAACACAAATTGTCTCTAGGTTTCCCCAGTTGGTATCCTTGTATCATTTTCCATTCCCTTATATCATTTCCAACACCATCCATCTCATATTCCTCATTTTCCATAGGTTTTATTCAACATTCCTAAAGTGCTACAGGAAAGTTTAGAATTGCTACAAGAGAAACATGTCTCTAAGAAAAAATATAGATCAAAGTTTTTTTATTATTTTTTCCAAAGGAGAGCTCCAATACGATCCTAATAATCATCCTTTCCATACAAAATCTCAGCGGATCCTGAACAAGTGCCAGAGAAACAACAAGAGATAGAAGGACCAATAACAGAAGAGCAGACAAAAGAACAAGAGGTTGTTACTTAACCAGGTAAGAGGAAGATTGACCCTCTCATTCAAATTGAAAATCTAAGAAAGGAAAATGAAGAGTTAAAGAATCAACTTGCCTTGGTTAAAGAGCAACTTCATTTTAAGAATGGAACTAGATTGGATATGTTGGTAGAGGTTGTAGAAATGGAATCATCTACTATCTTAGAAAAACTTTGTGAGGGTTGCCAACAAATCCCTAAGGAGGCTAACATCATGTAGACTATTACTGTTTCAGTTGGAGTACAAGTGGGGGAACAAGACAAAGAATTTCAACCTTGTATTCCACAAGAACCTGTTGATGACATTTCTATTACATAAGAACCAACAGTCGAAGTAGAGTGGGAAGAATAAAAATAATCTACTAATCCACAAGAACATGTTTATGACGTTTCTATTACATGATGTTAGGTGCCACAACCCAACTTGTCCAAATTTTGGGCAAGGAAGCCTAATTTTGGGGATAAAGAGCGGAATATAAAGTACGAAATGGACCACATAGCAGAGTAGCAGACCACAATGACGACCATGCAACAAAGTCACCACACAACATAGGGGGTTCAAGGTGAAGCCACTCCCTTTTTGTAAAAAGCATAAAATATTGTAAAAATTGATGGTTTTGGACCATAGTCCCTTGTTTTTTGGAAACCATGGTATCAGATCCATGGTAATGTAGCAATGTAATCCATCATGTAATATTATATATAGGGATAAATAATGAATAAGAGGATCATCTTAGGATCAAATAATGTATTGAATGGTTGAATATTTGTGCTCGGGTTTTGTAGCGAAGGAAAGGCTCCGTAGTTGAGTGCGTAGAGGCATAAGTCTGTAGATGAGTGTGCAGATGACATGCAATTGAGTGCATAGGTCAAGAACTAATTTTTTTTACAAATTCTATATTATAAACAACAATTTTGTGGATGTAGTCCCACATTGGTATGAACCACGGTAAAATCTGTGTCTACATGTGTTTATTTGTTTGATATCTACACTTTATTTCAGTACTATAAAGTTTATGAATGTTTATGATATGTTTAAGTGATAAATGTAATCTTGTAAATTAAAGTATAAGTGCGAAGTATTTTGTGAATGCAAAGTATTAAGTAAGTGTTAAAGCATAAGAATATACAAGAGTGCCACAATGCAGTATCCCTTAGGCTGCAGAAACTTGGTTCTGCAACCTCCCATAATCACTTCGGGTGAGACTGTGATTTGATTGCAGGTCGTTGTCGATTTAGTAGTTAAGGGTTTTTTCGTGAGCAGTAAAATTTAAACCTGGGTTAGCCCAACCTAAGACAACAAATGGTTCTATTGTCGGGACCAGGATCTGTTTGAGGGATGTTTATGTGGCATCCGTCGAAGAAATAAATCCAATATTGTGTAGAATAGAAGGAACAAGAATTTCCAGAACAAGAAAATAGAAGCCCTTATTTATCAACTAGGAGGTGGTTGGAGAAGTATATTTTTTAATATCAATACGAAATCTTCTTCGAATCGTTCCATGTGGAGTTATATGAGTGGATATGAAGGTTCACTGAGAGAAAAGACTGCTTTAAAGGAGATGAACCTAACAAGTGGAAGTTAGATTTAATACAGACACTCAAGAACACCGACAATAGGACCTCAAGAGTTATTGATTTAAGGAGGATTTATAATTGAGTTCGCAGTAGACTCGACTGTGTCCTACAAAAAAGCAAAATGAAATTTTTTCAAAGGAACGCGAGGTAAGTTCTTAAAATATCCGAACCTTTGGATTAAGATGATTTTATGTGAAAAGGGGATTTTACGAATGCAATCATATTATTAGTTACTTATGTTTAGAATATCTGAAGAAGAGACTCGAGCAACGTGAAGCGGAAAAAGATATAGAATAGACACTAGAAAGAGATCTCATGGCCAAGACCCAAATAATTTTATAGAAACTGACTACAGCTCCCTATTAAGTGAGTTTGAAAGTGAAGAAAACAGACCTGAGAACCCTCAAGTAACCCCACAGTATTCACCCTTCCAACCTAAAAGTTCGTTGAAGCCATAATCAAGTAATAATTAGAGTATTTCTAGTTTTCCTTGTGCCCCTACCCCTCCTACTCCCCTACCCATCATCCCCTTCCCCTTACGAATCCCCCTCCCCCTTCCCCTCCCCCACCACGAAAAAATATGGTCGATGATATTAAGTTGCTTATTTTTTAAGGGAATGGATCAGAGGATCCAGAGAAATTCTGGTTCTTATGTGAAGCAGTATGGACAGTGAAGCAGGTCCATGATGAAAATATGAAGAAAGTGCAACTTGTTACAAAATTTCAGGATAGAGCGCTGACATGTTACATGAAGTATTCGAGCAATCATAACAGACCATTTGCAAACATTAAAACAACATTGATAAAAGAATTCAAGAAGTCAAAGTTCGAGTCGCAATGCTCACAGAGCTAGAATAAATCAAACAAAATCCTACTAAGTTTGTTTGGGAATTTGATCAAAGATTCAATATACTATTGGATCAGGTCAGCTTCAAAATAGCTCCACAACAACATAAAGACGGGTTTATAGTTGCGTTGGTTCCACATACAAGATTTACTTTGTCACAACAGAAGATTGAAACTCAAGTCAAAGCCTTCGAACTGGCGATGAAGTTAGAAGCTTCACCGATAGAGGCTACCAATGCAGGTATGCAGTAGATCCAGAGTCAGTTGGAAAATTTCACTCTGCAGATACAAGATATGAAGACAAATAAAGAAGTTCAAGAAGAATTCTCTATTGAGTTGGTGCCAGGGGAATCCCTAGAATCAAAAGCACCTTAGAGGATGAGCACACCTGAGTTTCTTGAGTTAAAGTTGCAGCTGAAGAAAATGTTGGACAAGAGGTACATTAGGCCGTGTGTATCACCTTGGGGTGTACCAGTGTTGTTTGTGAAGAAGAAATATGGTACTCTTATATTGTGCATTAACTACAAGCACCTGAAAAACGTAATGATCAAGAACAAGTACCCTTTGGAAAGGAATGATGATTTGGTTGATTAGTTGAAAGGAGAAACTATGTTCTCTAAGATCAAATTTAGATTAGGATACCATCAAGTATGCATCAAGGAAGAGGTTATCTTCAAGACTACATTCAGGACTAGGTATGGGCAATATGAGTTTGTTGTTGTTCCATTCAATTTGAATAATGCTCCAGCTACATTTATGTGTTTGATGAAAAGTTTGTTGCATCCTTATTTGGACAAGTTTGTTATTGTATTCATTGATGACATACTGGTATATTTTAAGAATGAGGAAGAACATGTTGAACATTTAGCAGTAGTGTTGAGGTTTCTAAGAGAAAATCAGTTGTATGCCAAACTTAGAAAGTGAAACTTCTTTCAAACGAAGGTACATTATTTGGGGCATGTTGTCTCCAAGGGTGACATAACATTGGATCCAGAAAAGATAAGGGCTATTATGGAGTGGGAATCTCCTAAGAATGTGGATGAGGTGATATCATTATGGGATTGGTAGGCTACTACAGGAGGTTCATCATAAACTTCTCATGCATTGCATATCTTATAGTATCATTGTAGCTAAGAGGTAAGAAGTTCCAATGGACAGAAGAATGTGAGGTTAGTTTTGAGCAACTTAAGTAAGTGTTGACACATGTGTTGGGATGGGGTCCTTGGGGTCAAATATTTTCAGTTAAATCAAAGTTTTAATAGTTTTTGTGAAAGAATGTAAATTCTCCATGGAATGTGGGGGAAGAGCGCGAAGCTAAGTAAGAGTCAAAGGGATATTAGTCCCTTGTATGGGTAGGTGATAGGATGGATTTGAGACTCACCCATGGTCTGCAGGCCATGGTATTGTAATGAAGAGGCTATATATAGTTGAGTCATAGCGAGTCTAAGGAATAACTTTTAAAAGAATCATTATAAGGGCAAGGCATTATGGCAAGAAAAGTTTGTTTCCTGTACTTAGGCGAAAGGGGAAGGCTCCTGCAGCTGAGTGCACGAAGACCTTAGTAAGTTCGCAGCTGAGTGCGTGGGCCATTGCAGTTGGGTACTCAGGGATAAGAAGTCTCTGTCTGAACATTTACATCTTAATAAAGATTGTTTTGAGCTGAATTTGTGCATCTGTGTCTTGTTTATTTATTTCTTTCCAGTTTATATATATCTTCACTCGATGATCTTTTTTATATGAATTAATGTTTAATTTTTGTGCGAGATGGATAGATTAGTAATATTTATGCATAATAAGTATAATTAACCACCTTCGTAGAGCTCAGGAAGTTGCTAAATAGATCTGTTGTAGTTAACTGCTTGGAAAGGATAAATCTGCATGAAGGCGGATCTAGGTCATAAAGGCTTTAGAATATATAGTTTATTGCGTGAAAGTAGTGAATCTGTATCTTTTATGCATGTTAAGTACAGACAGGTACCTTTGTGAAGGTCTGAGGTCATTTCGATAGAGTTGCAGTAGTTAACAATCGAAAGGAATAGATTTTTGCGAAGGCATATATAAGTTATAATATCCCTAGGAAGATCATCACACAGGCCTTTGGATGCAAAAACCTGGTTCTAGCATCCCCCAATACTGCTTTGAGTGAGACTGAAACCTACGCTACAGAGGTTGTTAGCCAAAGGGCTAGAAATTAGGGTTTTGCTGGTTTGCACGAATAACTTTGAACCTGGGTCAGGCCCCCTTAAGCCAACAAATGGTTCTATTGCCGGGACCGGGATCAACCTGAGGAATGTGTGATGTTGAATAAATGGCTCCCTACTAAGAAAGAAATTGAGAAGTGGCTCGATCAAAAGGAACACGCATTTGCAGCTCAAGAGAACAGAATCCCACAATTGTCCAAGGAACAGTGGTTGAGTATATACCTATACTCAAATGAAACTAAGAACTTTTTCTAATTCTTCCCTAGCGAATTGCACGAGTGGCTGTCTAGATTGGTGGACAGTTAGGGTACGTGGAGACTTGATGACCCTATTGTGTGGACTCCATATCTAGTGAGGCACTTTGAAGCTTCAGAAAACAACATCGCGCGAGCCATTGATCATTGGATTGATCGCATACTAGGGGTATTAGTCACTGAGCTTGCGATTGATATATCTGCCAGTTATAGCGAAGCAGAACACAAGCTCTTAAAGGGACCGAGAGGTAAGTATTTAAAATCTCTGAAAACTTGGATTAAGATGTTTTTGTATGAAAAATAGGTTATGCCATTGCCTTGATGTTTGGGACTATGTGAAGCGAAAAACCCTTCAGAAGGAACAAAGAATCGGGCTCTCAATATAGTCCGCTAATGGGATCCTCTTCAAATGACGATGAAGGAACGATTTTGAATACACCATGAACTATGCTGCAGTTGGTAACTCAAGGTATCCTGCAGATACCTCATCCATCCACTCCACCTCCACCTCCACCTCCACCGCATACACCTACACCTTCACCTCCACCCCCACCATTCAACATGGTGAACACAATGAAGATGTCGATCTTCAAAGGGGTAGGAAGAGAAGACTCTGAGAAGTTTTGGTTCATTGCAGATGTTGTGTGGATAGAGCAACAAATCACTGATGATAAACTAAAGAAAGCACAACTAGTCAGAGTGTTGCATGATAGAGCATTGACCTAGTATATCAAGTACTGTCAATATCACCCTGTAGCAACATTGGCAGATACTCAGAAAGCATTGAACTATGAGTTTAAGAAGCCTAAATATGAGGTGCAGTTTGTTACAGAGTTTACAGACATAAAGAAAGTGGTGAATGAATCCTCGTGGGATTTCGATCAGAGGCTAAATTTCCTAATTTGATAGGCTAATATGAACATCACAGATGAACAACACAAGGATTGGTACATTTCTTCATTGTTGCCCCACTTAAGATTACCATTGTCAAAGTAGAAGATAGTAATGCAAGTAGAAGCTGTGGAGATTGTGATGATGTTGGAAGCTGTTGAAGCCCCGAAAATCGGGTCGACAACAAGGGGGATAACTGCCCGGTCCGGACCTTGGTTGAAAACTCTTTATCCGTTTGGTATAACGAGTCCAACTAGGGATAATGGGACCAGTTTCCCAATCTAAGGGTGTATGTGTGTGTGCAGAATTGGATTTTGCTGATCTAAAAGTTCTTATCTAAACTACTTTAATCTAACTCTATGCTATTGTAATCTAATGAAAACAGCACATCTAATCTATGATAACCCGGGATGTAATTCTTCTATTATGCGATCTAAAGAGATTTCAAATAATAATTGGTAATAAAGATCATTCAGCGATTATAAGAATGGAAATCAATTAAAATGAACCACTTTGCATAAAAAGTTAGGCAAAACAGTTGTGAACAACATATCACATAATGAGTTATTCACACATTAAACATAAA
>APFE031159080.1:416009-451090 GCA_000404065.3 Pinus taeda | reverse complement strand
AACATACTGTTCCATATACTCCACAACAAAATGGTGTAACTGAAAGGAAGAATCACACCTTAAAGGAAATGGCTAATTGTATGCTTCAATCTAAAGGACTTGGTCTTAATTTTTGGGTAGAAGAAATTAACTGTGCAAATTACATAATAAATCGCACTCCTATTAAGGTTTTAAATAATATCACTCCAGAAGAAGCATGGAGCTCAATTAAACCAGATGTAAGTCACTTTCATGTGTTTGGAATGAAGCATGGACCCATATTCCAGATGAGAAACATAAAGCTTTAGAACATAAGAGTGAAAAATGTATTTTTGTTGGATATTCTGAAGATGTCAAAGGATATAGACTTATTCCACTTAAGTCCAAAAATGTTATCATTAAAAGAGATGTAAAGTTTGCTGAAAATATATCATCCTAGGAGCCTAGTTCGGTGAATGTGCCACCTCTCTCTATCTCTTCTACTTTTGAACATATTTCTTCTTCAGATGATGAAAGTGAGGATGACAATCCTTCCCCACCTTCTCAGGATTCTCCTTCAGCTCCTCCACTTCCAAAATGGGTCCGTGCTACTCGGGATGCAGTAGGTGATCTTGTCGGTGATCCTACAGATCAGCGTTGTACACGTTCTCAGTTCGATAGAGCCTCTTCTTTACTGGCTCAAGCCTCAGCGAATTATGATCCTGACACCTTTGCAGAAGCTTCAGGCCATCCAGATTGGGACACAACTATGAATGAAGAATATCGTTCATTATTGGCAAACGATACATGGGATATTGTTCCTCTACCAAAGGGATGAAAACTTGTTAGATGCAAATGGGTTTACAGAACCAAGTATGGACCAGATGGGAAAGTTGATAAACATAAAGCTCGTCTTGTTGCTAAGGGACTTTCACAAGTTGAAGGCATTGATTATACTGAAACCTTCTCCCCTGTTGCCAAAATGAACTCTATCCGCCTTGTTCTTTCCCTTGCTGCCTATTTCAAGTGGGAAGTCCATTAGATGGATGTTAAATCTGCCTTCTTGCATGGGGACTTGCATGAAGAAATCTATATGGAACAACCTATTGGGTTTATAGAAATAGACTCCAGTCTTGTATGTCGGCTTAAGAAATCCTTTTATGGTCTCAAGCAAGCTCCTCGAGCTTAGTATGCCAAAATGGATAGCTTTCTTTTAGAATCTGGCTTTTCTAGGTGTCATTCTCACAATACTGTCTACACCAAGAAAGTGGGCAAGTCTCTTATCATTCTTGTTCTTTATGTTGATGATCTTACCCTCACTCATAGTGATCCCAACCTTATCAGCCATGTGAAGTCCAGCCTTAAAAAGAAGTTTGAAATGACAGACTTAGGACACTTACATTATTTTCTCGGTCTTCAAGTCTTGCAATCCAAGGAAGGTATTTCCCTCTCCTAGTCCAGGTATGCCTGTGATCTTCTACTCGATTTTCACATGGAAGATTGTAAGCCAGCTCCTTCTCCTTTTCAGTCTGGAGTCAAACTTTCAGTCACTTGTACTTCCCCAGAAGTTGATGCTACCTTATACCGTCAACTTGTAGGAAAACTTTTGTATCTAACCCATAGTCGTCTTGACCTTTCCTTTGTTGTTGGCCTTGTTGCTCGGTTTATGCAAACCCCACGTGAAAGTCATTGGAAAGCAGCTAAAAGAATACTTCGTTATGTTCGAGGTATAGTTTAGTTTGGAATTCATTACAGTGTTGAAGCATCTCCTCTATTGGTTGGTTTCACTTATTCCGAGGGCTGGTGTCCCTAATGATCGGAAGTCTACTGCCGGTTATGTCTTCACTCTTGGTTCAGGACCTATTACATGGGCTTGTAAGAAACAAGCTGCCATTTCTCTTTCGTCAGCAGAAGCATAATATCGTGGTGTTGTAGAAGCTAGTAAGGAAGCCTTGTGGCTTCGTCAGATCCTATCAGAGTTTGGCTTTCAGTAGCAACATCCGACTACACTTTGGTGTGACAATCAAAGTGCCATTCAACTATGCAAATATCCAGTCCAATATCAGCGCAGCAAACACATTGAAATACACATGCACTTCATCAGAAAACTCATTCATGACCATGTTCTTGAAGTGCAATATTGTTCAACAGATGATCAAGTTGCAAACATCTCTACAAAGGCTCTCATAGAGGCGAAGTTTACTAAACTTTGATTTATGGTTGGAGTTTAGGAAGTTGTCACTAAGGCGGGATAGGCTCTAGTTCCTCCTTCCTTCTCATATTGTGTCATATTTGTAAATCCTTCAATCCTATCCCAAGTTGTTCTTAAGGGGGGATGTTAGGATATTCCGACACATAGGAAATAGTTAAGTATAACTTGGTCTAGTATGGAGTTAGGTAAAGTGTGTTTCTTTACTATGTACATTTGTAACTTACAATCCGACGGTCACGATATGTAGTGATCCGACGGTTCATTCTCTCCTCGGTATTACTGACACTTGATCTGTGGCTTAACACCCGATTGGTCCATGATTTATATTTAAAGCGCATGGAGGGTCATTTGTAGGTTAACTATTCACGAGAGAAGCTTATGTAAATTTTCATTCTTTTATTAATAAATTGCCTGAAGTGGCCACTTTGGCTTAGGCCGTGGACTGTTTCCCTCTTTGAGGGTTTTAACCACGTCAAAAATACTGGTGTATTGATCTGTGATCTGTTTGTGAGTAGTGTCCTTTGGTGTTCTGTCTGAGGAACTGACCCTGTAAATTCCTACACATAACAACATCTAACTCTCTTCTCCCCTGCCGAGCTAACAGTGTTGCCCCTTTTATAAGGGTGACGGTGGAGATATGTAAGTGCATAAATAGATAAAACAACGATCCCTCAGGATCAAGGATCCTCAGGGATTCGCCAAACCGTTAGTCCTCAGTCATTTCTTTTCTTTCCTGCGACGAGCTGATATCTCCACTTCCTTTCTCTGGTTGATTTTCTTTGATCTTGTTTGCATATGGTCTCCCGTCAAAGGGACAGTGGTTAACCCATCCTTCTCTTTTCCTTTGGAATGGCAACTTCTTGTTTTTCCTCCGTCCTGCATAAGGAAATGACAATTGTTAGTGTTTTTGTCTTGCATATTAATCTCACATGTTTTACTACAATTCTTTATCATTTTCCGAGTTCATGATGCAAAAAGGTTTGTAAATTCTAATGAAAAGACGCTGAAATAATCATCAAAAACATACCTTCTTTAGTACTCCACACACCCCCTCCTTACCCTTTTTCATGCCCTCATCAAAACATTGTAGTTGACGTGTAAGGCAGTGAGTGAGTAGGTTGGAGATGGAATGTCATGTGAAGGCCTACAACCATGATGCGTAACTAGGTATTCAAAGAAATGGCTCGTCTCACCCTCAGGCATCTCATACAGGGCTTGGTATCCAGGTGGAGGGTGCCAAATAATTGGACTCCGAAACCTATATCCTAACCAAGATGGCCCTGCCCTCAAAATGATTTCGCCATAGAGGTGCAAGCGGTTGGCAGCTAATTTAAAATTCTCATACTTAAATGGTTCCCTGAGCTGGATATTCGGATTAGAGATTTGATACTGAAATTTGGCTGCATCAATGGTAGGGTCTTTGATAGAGAAAAAGTATTCTAATCCCTACCGAATGATTGCCTCATGCATGGGTTCTAATGCTTCAATTACACTTGGAGTCTTCATGAGGTTTCTTTGTTTTCTCCATAACTGTATTGGATCCCTAGACTCACCTCTTATCCATAAGTCTAATCCGTTTTCTTGTCTTTGGAAAGCATTATAGGCTTTGAGCCATTTAATTTGATTAACTGCAAATGAAATAAATTCCTGTAGTTGGATATCCCCAACAAAAGGGCCAGGGTTCAGCTCGGTCTCCTATTCTAATACAAGGTTATGTAAATAAAACTCACACAGTAGTCTCTAAACTTTTACCCCGTAGTGCTTACAGCAGTTTATAAAATTATTGTTCCTGTTAATTTGTATGGGAGCACCTGCTTTAACAGCCTTTATTTTCAATTGCAAATATCTTTCCATTAAAAACAAGGCATAATTCTTAGCAGGAGTTCTACATGGTAGGA
Organism: Pinus taeda; assembly: GCA_000404065.3. NCBI lineage: Eukaryota > Viridiplantae > Streptophyta > Pinopsida > Pinales > Pinaceae > Pinus > Pinus taeda. The sequence goes on along the minus strand of APFE031159080.1, from coordinate 447,022 downwards.
CTTCATTGTATAAAGAACATAAGGTATCCATCTCCTTGATAACTACATCTAACCTACGAGTTACTTCGTGAATTTCTCTTGTTCCCTTCGCCACCCTTCAAAGGCCTGGCTTTCAGATATATTGACGTTCTTAAGCTGCTGCTGTAGCTCTTCATACTTTTCGCGAGGGGCCGTTTACTCTCTAAGATTTTCTAGTTCTTGTTGAGCTTGCTTCAAACCCTTTTGTAGGGTTACTATTTTTGGATCTCTTTTCCATGTGGTAGTGGAGGCTAGGAGTTTTACTTGAAATTTCCTATTTTTTTGCTTTGAGTTCATAACCCTTATCACTCCCGAAAGTGGTGCCTCCATATGAATTTCCTTATCATGGGTCAACATCTCATCCATTTGTATCTTAACATGAATATCAGTCCATTGCTGTTCCTTTTTAGTTGGAACAACAGTCTGTTTCTCAGCATCATTTGGAACAGCAGCTTGGCTTTCGACAAGGTTTTGAACAACAGGATGGATTCTGGTCCTCCGCCCCTTCGCCTTGAGGGATTTTGCTGGAGTGATCACATTTTTCCTTCCCGAAGTCCTTTTTACCCTTTACCTTGCTTTCAGAATCCTAATCTTCTGGTGGAGCTCAAGTATTATGTTCAGTAATCTCTGTTGTTCCTTTCACAATTCCCTAATTTATGCAATTTCCTTAGAAGAAACAGTAGGTTGTTCACTGCAGCCTCGACTGTGTCTAATTTCCTAATCTTCTTCCTTGGGTGTTTCTTCACTGTTCTGCTCTGGTTGCTCCAAGGCAAGAACCCTAACTGGTTCTATTATTTCTTGAGCGACCTCTTTTTCTGTCCTTGTTTCCTCCGAAATTTCTTCTAGTGCTTTCTCGATAGGAGCGGATTGTTCCTGTTCAGCATCTCCTGTCATATTTTCATCATGAATAGGCAGATTCCCCTCTTTTGCCTCCTTTGCATGTGGTTCTTCACGCGCATTTTCCTTCTGGGGTTTCTCTTCGGCATGGAGGTCTGATGGACTAGAAGGTTGGCCATATTTGCCCATATTGGCCAAAACTTTGGCCAATTCATCTTCTCCCAATGGGTCCTGCAATGGGCCACCTTCCTGCTGTTCCATTTCCTCCTCCTGCTCGGATTTCTCAGCTTCTTCTTCTTTGTCTCCTTCTTCTTCAGATTGCTCAACTTCTTCCTCTTTTTCTTCTTCTTCTTCTTCAGATTGCTCTGCCTCTTCTTCTTTTTCTTCTTCTTCTTCTTCAGATTACTTTGCCTCTTCTTCTTTTTCTTCTTCCTCCTCTTCCTGCATTTCTTTCTCATTGTTATCCTCTTCTCGCCGTGCGGGTTGCTCATCTTCTATTTCTACCGGCTGGCTGGTGCTTTCTTGGGGCTTCTCTAGCCTCCCTCTTAGCCGTGCTAGCGAGACCAATTTCCTGTGTTTTTCTGGCTGCTCAGGTGTACCATTGGCATGTTTACGTTTTGTTGATTTCCTACGTTTTCTGGATGCTCGGGTGTACTAGTGACATGTTTCCATTTTTATGGACGCTTAGGTGTACTGGTGAAATGTTTCCATTTTTCTGGATGCTCGGGTGTACTGGTGGTATGTTTACATTTTGGGGATGGTGTGGTCAATCCGCCATTTATCCTGGCAATTAGCTCTTCCCAGCTGCTCTGCTGCTGGGTGAGGCTAGGGTGACTATCAACCGAATCAACCCATGATGACTAAAAACTGACTCTACATGTTGTGCCTTTTTTATGCACCGTGCACCATCATGAAGTAATGAATTGAAAAATGCAGGTAAATTCACAAAGCATTTTTGTTTTAGTACAGCTAAGAGTTTAAGATGTTGTGGTCTTACCGCAACTTTTCTTCCCTCACAGGTGATGTAGCTTTGAATGGTCTTCACCAATTCCGCCCACGGCTCTCCTAGTGCTACTAGCAGAACCCCCTTTCCTCTAATTGTCAGGCTGTGGCCTTCGTCTTGGGAGATTTATATAATCTTCTGCAATCTCTCCTTCTTTAACGTCCATACAGATCTAGTGGCTGGCAGTCCCGAGACTTCTGCGATTATGTCGTCGGTGACTGCTATGTATCTCCCCTTCACTGTGGAGTGATCCTCTTGCAAGTTCTGCAAGAATTCAATTGCCACAATCTCGTAATATTCTTGCAAGCAGTTGAGATAAGTCAGCCACCATGCTCTTGCCAGGATCTCCCAGGCAGTAGCAGAGACTGTTAACACTTGCGGTTCTCTCTGAATCGATCTTCCTCCCATGGTTTCGTTGTAAACTCTCAATGGAATGGTAGTTGTTCGTGCTGTTGAAACGCAGAGAGGCTGACAGACGCAAGACTCGTTCAATTTCTAATGCTGCAGAGTATACAATGGAAATGGTTTTGAACAGCAAGTCATGCAGAAAAAATAAAATAAAAAGAAATAGTATACCATTGATCCATGTTATACCCCAGTACACAACTTCCCGAATAGTGAGCTGACACGTAATCCAGGGAATGATGAGGTTAACCTCCCCCCCGGCAATGTGATAGGCTATCCCAACCGTCAAATAAAGGAGCAGCGCCTCCTCTGAAACAAACTCCTTAAGGAACAACGTATGGAAGTATGCCATGTTTACAAAAGTAGCAAATTATCGAATCAAGGTGTAGAGTTTCATCGCTTAATAAGTATGATGCAAGGTTGGGGATAAAACATTTTCTGTAAATAGAGTGTCTCATGCAGTCATTGTCAATTGTTCTGTCATGATTGGTGATAATATATATTCATGCATTGTATTGTTTGGGACATAATATATAATTGATTACTAAGGCATAAGAAACAGAAAGGTGCTAATAACTTACCTATTGGTGTAAATAATGTGACTTCAATACCATTAACAGTGCGCTGCTACCGACAAGTGTCCATAACCTTGGCAGAGTTGTTTATTTCACCCATGGAACCATGATCTTTTGTGTATGCTTAGGAAATATTGTGTAATGTCAAAATGTAGGCCATTATGCTGGCTTGGTGACCAGTTAGCCATAATGCCATTCATGAGGAAGGAGCGAAAAGTGGGCAGGCCGGCTCGTGATGAGACCTCCTATTCCAAGGGTTGTTTATTTGATATACCTTTTGGACCATATCCCTAGTGTGGTGGCCATAGTGGGAATGCCACTTTGCTTTCGTCCTTATGATCATGGTAGGCTGGCTCTTAATGAGACCCCTTATCCTACATTTGACAACTTATAAGTCATGTTTGCTCTTTTTTCTTTTTCTTTTTCATAAAGTACTTTCCCTATTTATACACAAAGGCTGATTCAACACTCCTTAAGAGTAGGAATGGTGGAAGAAGTCATAACATCTCAATAGGAAGATATAAACCATTTGCTCTTATTCCTCAATAATAATCAAAGAGGATTAAAATGGACCAACATGATAGAGATAACCAATCAGAGCAGAATTAGTAGAACAATGACAGCAAAAGGTGATGAATAAGTGTGTCCTTCCTTCTGTCCTCTTACCAATTCAGGGCAATTTCTTATAAAGATGACGATTTATGGTTGACTGATTTCACTATGTTGTGATTTTGTATCCATTGCATAAGTGCATAGCTGTATTCTAAAAGACTTGAAATAATAGGAACAATAAGCATCCTTAATTTAGAACAGCAAAAGGAACAAGTTGTTTCACAGAGAGAGAAAAAGCATGCAAGTGGTGTTCCTTTTAAGAAAAGGAACAACAAAAGACCACAAATGCTATTCCTTTGGAAAAGGAACAACAGAGAATGCAAATGTCGTTCCTTTGAAAAAGGAACAACAAAGATGGAAAACACTGTTCTTTTGGAAAAGGAACAACGGAAATCGAAAATGTTGTTCCTTTGGAAAAGGAACAATAAAAATCGAAAATGTTGTTCCTTTGGAAAAGGAACAGTAAAACACAAAGAAATTTCGTTCCTTTGGAAAAGGAACATCAGAAATCAAAAATGTTGTTCCTTTGGAAAAGGAATAGCAAAAACACATAGAAATGTGATTCCTTTGGAAAAGGAACAACAGAAATTGAAAATGTTGTTCCTTTGGAAAAGGGACAAGAAAACAAACAAATGTCGTTCCTTTGGAAAAAGAACAGCAGAAATCGAAAATGTTGTTCCTTTGGAAAAAGAATAACAAACACACAAAAATGTCGTTCCTTTGGAAAAGGAACAATAGAAACCGAAAATGCTATTCATTTGGAAAAGGAACAACAAAAACAAATAGAAATGTCGTTCCTCTGGAAAAGGAATAGCAGAAATAAAAATGTTGTTCCTTTGGAAAAGGAATAGCAAAAACACATAAATTTCGTTCCTTTGGAAAAGGAACGACAGAAATAAAAAATTTTGTTCCTTTGGAAAAGGAACAACAAAACACACAAATGACGTTCCTTTGGAAAAGGAACAACAGAAATAAAAAAAAATGTTGTTCCTTTGGAAAAGGAATAGCAAAAACACACAAATGTCGTTGCTTTGGAAAATGAACGACAGAAATAAAAAATGTTGTTCCTTTGGAAAAGGAACAAAAGAACACAAAAATAAATAAAAAGAATCAAGTTACAGTAAAATGACGACTAATCGAAAGAGGGTTGTTCTTTTGAAAAAGGGACAGCCAGAGGAAAATGTTGTTCTTTTGAAAAAAAGGAACAACAAAAATAGTAACAGCAAAATGTTGATTCAAAAATATGTACAAAAATGGTTCAAGAAAAGAAATTATGTACAAACTGTAAAAAGAAATAAATTCCTTAATGAATTACAGGTGTGGAAGACTTCTTTTCCTCCCCCAAAATCTCGATATCTGAGTCTCGGTGTAGCTGTTGGTAGAAGGACTCCCGAGTGAGTGGTTTGCGATAGAGACGAACTCGATGGCCATTTGCCTTGAAGGCATATCCAGAACCGTCAATAGTCATTAGAGTAAGGGTACCATTGTCATGTACCTTCTGGATTTCGTATGGTCCCAACCAATGAGTCTGGAGTTTCCCGGGGAAGTCTTGAAACTTGCAGTTGTACAAAAGATCCCAGTCACCTTAGTGGAAGACTTTATTTTTAATGAGAGCATCATGCCATTTAGCTCGTTGTTGTTGGATCAGGGCAGTGTTTTGAAGTGCATAGAGCCTAATTTCATCCAGCTCATTGATCTACTGTAATAGATTAATCTGTGCCTCGGTTAGATCTAAGCCAAATTCCTGTGCTATTCGTAATGTTTAGATTTCGAATTATATGGGGAAAATGGTTTGTTTTCCAAACACTAATTGATAACGTGAGTAACCAATGGTACTTCTCCATGTTGTTCTGTAAGCCCATAGTGCTTCAGGTAGTCTAGCAGCCCAATCACGTCTATGTGACGCAATGGTTTTCGTTAGGATTGCTTCTATTATTTTATTATTGCTTTCTACCTGCCCATTTTCCTGTGGGTGGTATGTAGTAGTGATTTTATGCTGGACATGATAGTTGTTGAGTGTTGCAGCTATTCTGTTCCCAGCAAACTGTGGTCCACCATCTATAATTATCTCTCTTGGAAGGCCATAACGTACAGATAGATGGAATAGGAACTGTATGACAGAGTCCTCTGCAGCTCTTGGCAATGCCTCTGCATCAACCCACTTGGTGACATATTCTGTTGCCACCAAAATATATGTTTTCTGGTTTGGTGATGCATTAATTGTTCCAACAAAAATCAAGAGCCCATCGCTCGAATGGTTCGATGACTAGCTATGGTTTCAGAGGCATCTCATCAGACTCACCAGGGTGTCCTACTCTGTGGAAACTATCATAGGCTTAGACAAATTTCTTTGCATCTTTGAAAATCGTGGGCCAATAATACTCTGTTTGTAGCACCTTATGTCCAGTTCTGCGATCGGCAAAATGTCCACCACATGGTCTGTCATGGCAGGCTTTCAAAATGTCAAAGATTTCATCTTCTCAAACGCATCTCCTGATATGCATGTCTCCCCCTGTGTGGAACAAATAGCCCCTAATCCAAGAAAATCGAGTACTCCGCTGAACAATCTGTTTCCACTCCTTAGGGGTTAGATGCTTTGGTAGTTTACCTACTGCTAGGTAATTAGCAACATCAAAATACCAGGGTCTTTGAACAGCCACAACAAATAGATTCTCATCCGGAAATTGATCTTCAACAGTTGCTGCATCAATCGGCTTTAGCATTCTTGAGAGAAAATCTGCTATAGGATTTTCTCTTCCAGGTCGATCCTTAATTGTAATATCAAATTCATGCAATAAAATCAGCCATCTAGTTATTCTGCCATTTGTGATAGGCTTTTTTGGTAAATATTTTATGGAAAAATCATATGTGTACAAGATAACAGGGTATCCAGTAATGTAATGTATGAACTTATTGACAGCATGTATTACAGCTAGAAATTCTTTTTCAGTAACAGTGTAGTTTAATTCAGCAGGGGATAAATTTTTGCTGATGTAATAAATTGCATATGGTTTTTTATCCTCTTCGTGCCCAAGGACCGCTCCAATGGCTGTATCTGAGGCATCCGATGATATCTGGAATGGAAAATACCAATTTGGTCCTCGAAGGACTGGGGCTATGGATACAAGCTTCTTGAGATCCTTGAAAGCACGTTCAGATTTTTCTCTCCAAAGAAAATCAAAATTACCAGTTAGCGCATACAAAGGTGCAACAATATGTGAATAATGTTCTATAAACCTCCTATAATAACCAGAAAATCCAAGAAAAATGCGTACCTCTATTTGAGTGGTAGGAGTGGGAGTAAGCAAAAGTATTTGGATTTTGGTTGGGTCTACCTGAATGCTAGCTGCTGAAATATAGTGTCCTAGGATAAGTCCTTCCGTCATCATCATATAACATTTTTAATGGCTTAAACAAAGCCTGGTAGCAATGCAGCGTTGTAGGATTTTTTCTAGTGTATCCAATGCTGGATTGAAATCATCTCCGTATGGTGTAAAGTTATCCATATATACTTCAAGTCCTTCATTTATTAAATCTGCAAAAATGCTAAGGATAGCCCTTTGGAATGTGGCAGGAGCATTGCATAAGCCAAAAGGTAAAACTCGGTAGGAAAATGTTCCCCAAGGACAAGTAAAAGTAGTTTTGTCTTGGTCTTCAGGGGAAATCGAAATTTGATTGTACCCGCTGAAGCCATCCAGGAAAGAAAAGAATTTCTTTCCTGCCAAAGTGTCTAATACATGGTCGATGAATGGGAGAGGGAAGTGGTCTTTTTGTGTTGCCTTATTTAGCTCCCTGTAGTCCACACACATTCTCCATTTCCCATTCTTTTTTGGTACCACCACAAGCGGAGAGACCCATTTACTATCAGAGATAGGGTAGATAAAATTGACATCTAAAAGTTTTTGAAGTTCAGCTTTTACCACATCTTTTAGATGAGGATTTAGTCTTCTCTGAGGCTGTCGAACAGGTCTCACATCTTTTTCTATGTAAATGTGGTGTGTACATAACTGGGGGTCAATTCCTTTCATATCAGGGTAGTCCCATGCAAATGCTTCTTTATATTTCCTTGACACATGGATGAGCTTCATTTCTTGTTCGGATGTGAGGCTGGCATTAATGTTTAAGGTTTTTCCCCGTTCAATTTCCACAATTTTACTATTTTCAATAGAGGTGACAGGTATTGTATGATCATGTGTATCTTTCAGAGGGTCTTCTTCTAATTCATTATCAAATGCTGCTTTTATCATATGACATTATGTGCTGGATGTGAGTTCAGTTTGACTAATGAAATTATAAATGGCATCATCTTCTGTTTGGTCTTTGAAATAAAGTGCCTCTTGTATAGTTAATGGAATTCTAATGTTATCAATAAGGTATGATATAGGGTGCCTATTAGTTTTCACTATCATGACACTTGGCTGCACTGGAGGATATAGAACTAAGTTCTTGATATTTGTTCCTCTAGTTATAATCATATTTCATTGCCGATAACAAATATAGGCATCGACAGTGGCGAGCCAAGGTCTACCTAAAATCAATGAATGTCCATCAAGTCAGGTTTTGGGATTTATTATCAGAAAATTGGTTGGATATTCCTAGGAGTCAACAAAGACCATGACATCATGTAGTGTGCCCTCTGGCCTAACCACAGATCGGTCAGCCAATTCTAGCAAGGTAGAGGTGGGTTCTACAGATGTAATGCCTAGCTTTTGGCAAGAAGTGGTTGTTAAGATATTGATTGCAGCTCCTAGATCAACTAAGGCATTGGACAAGGTCTGACCATAAATTTGGACAATTACTATTGGGTTTCTTGGGTCTTCGTATTTAATGGGTGTTTCTTTTCCCGATAATAAGTCAGATAGAGTGGCGACTACTTGGACTCTTGGATTATTTATTATATTCCTCCTTGGTTTCTTTATGCACAATTCTTTGATAGTTTTTACGTATATCAAGATGTCTTGAATGGCTTGGAGGAATGGAATTTTTATGTACAAATTTTGTAATTCTTCCAGAATGTCAAAATTAGGATATTGTATAGGTCGAGGTATGACTAATCGTTCTGCGAACGAGGGAGAGGATGTGGTTGCTTGATTATGAGTTTGTTGTTTATTCACATCCTCTTCTTGTGACATATGTTCTCTGGGTAACTATTTTTCAACCTGAAGTGTCTTATCTCCCTCGGTTTCAATGATACGCCCAGATCTTAACTGAAGATCATTACACTCCCTCATATCAGCTCCTACTTTCGGTGTTTCTATGATTTGGAAAGATTGGACCGATCTGTTATATGGATTGGCGTTGGGTTGGGCTGGGAGTTGCGGTCTCAAATTAGACTGGGGATTTTGTTGTAAGGTTGGCAGGGTAGGTTGAGGGAAAGGAATGGTTCCTACTGGCTGATGCGTTGGTCTGTGTCAGTTTGTCTGCCAGGCTAAAATTTGTGAAGTAGGGGGGTCCATTGTGGGGGGTATGTGTTGCTTTGCCATTATAGTGGGGTATAAGGAAGATTCGGCCAACTAGATTGGCTTCCCCGATTCAGCCACGGGCTTGAGGATGGAAACGACTGTGGTGACCAGTTTGGAAATGGGGGTTGGAATTGACTTTGCCACATATTATACTGTTGAGAATTATACTGCGGAGGCTAAAAAGAAGAAGTTGGGTCTGGAAACATACCAGATTGTCGCGGTTGCCACAGACGACACTGGTTGAGCAAATACACTGATTCTGGCTCTTCTTCTGCTTCCTTATATACTGCGTTCAATCCAGGAAGCGAGCGACAGCTCTCTGTAAGGTGATCTTTTGTCCAGATGCTGCATGTTTGGACTACATCTAGTGGACACTCCTTGTGGCTATGCTTCTTCCTGCATCTAGGATAGAAGATTTCCAAATTCTGTTCTGCCTCCATTTGCTTCTGCTTGGCCTGCATAATATCAAGTTATGTAGTTAGTGTCCCTTGTATATCAGTTTTAAAATTTTGTAATAAATTTCCAATTTCTACACACATTACTCCTTCTAATGAGATTTTATTATCTCTTAAAAACCAATCATGTTCTACCGATTTTATTCTTGTGTTGCCTCTCGATCTCCTGATACATAACTCAATAATGTCAGCAAAACTTTCTTGATAAATATCTCCTTTTCCCATAATGTTTAATTTTTCGATCCATTATTCCTTCATGCCCCTTATTAATGTTGTTTTCAACACATTATCAGGTAAATGCAGTGATGCATAAGGAGATATTTGTAGATTATACTGGAAACGTTACACATAGTCCTCTAATGTTTCATTTGGTCTAACTACCATTTGGAATATTTCGTCCTTTAGTTCTCTAGACCTGGAATAGTCCTGATATTTTTTTAGGAAAGATTCTTTCATTTGATCCCAGTTATTTATAACCCCACCACCTAATCCCATAAACCATCTTAAAGAAGCCCCTTTTAGTGTAGAGGAAAATGGTTTCAATTTCTGGGGGTCGATGGTGTAATCATATCCTCTGCACATCACATCAAATTCAAATAAAAATGCTTCTAGGTCTTTTGATGTAAGACCATATAATGTAGGGATATGTTGAAGAGGGATTTCTTTCGTAGGCGCAGTTGCTACAGAATCCACTATGGGGTATTGTAATGTAAAGGTTTGATTGTTTGGCTAGTTTTGAGCCATTGGGTCGAATATGTGCGAATAACCTTCTGGGATATCTAGGAGGGTATTCCTAGGTTGAGAGGGAATGGCTTTAACAGGAATAGTTTTAATAGCACTTCCTCTATCTGGGATAATGAGAGTGCCTAATGTCTGAAGAGATTGACTTTCTTCAAGGATGATTTTTGCAGCACTCCCCTTGTGTGGGCTATTCAATGGCTGAGCTATCTCAAGAGGAGATCTCGGTTCCTCGGTTTCCCCTGTCTCTCCTCCTCCTTCACAAAGATTACTAAAATTCCCTTCCTGCAATATTTTTGGAGTAGAATTTTCAATTTCTTGAAAGTCCTGCTCTTCAGTTTGACTATGCACCTCAGCAAAGGCTACAGATGGTGATCCTGTGGCTTGAAGGGAACTAGTAGGTTGTTTAGAAATAACTTTCTTGGGTCCTACTGAGGGTTGAGATTCTACTTTCTTGTAGATTTCGTCTATGAAGGTTGATCGGCCAAGGGTCACTAGCCCCTTAGCTTTTTCTGGCTTGGGTAGAGGTTTGGAATTTTTTTTTGGTTTTTTCTGCTTAGTCATGCACTCAAATTAACTACTAAATTCTACTCAAACAAAACAGTAGCAAATCTGCAGGAAAGCGGGCATAGGAGCAGGGCTTTTACATGCTCCAAACGTAGGTTCTTACCTTCCATTTTCAAAACCCAATTCTTCCCTAGCAGGTTTGTACAGTACTCTGAAAAAAAGAACAAATGGCTACACTCTTTCCCCGACAATGGCGCCACAATGTGGAGCTATAAAAAGTGTATCTTTCACCTCTAATTACCTCACATTAATATGTCAATCTGGGAACATTTTTTTATTTCAAAGAGTGTCTGAGTCTGAGGCTATCATTTGCCAGAGTAATGTTAGTATCACAGTGTTTGAAAATACCAGAATAAACGGATGCTTGTTTACATCTTAACTACTTCAAAAGATTAAATCACACATTCAGAAAACTAAGAAATTTATCAGTCAAGGGTCCAGTAGTAATAACCCATCCCTTTGGAAACTCACGAAAAAGGAAATCAGAGAACAGATCATGGGTTTGGGAGCCGAACAGTAGATTTCAATGCTCACTACAGCCTGAGATAGTTCTTCACACCAATAACAAGAAATGGAACGTCAGTTAAGAAATGGAACAACAATTAAGAAATCAAACAACAATTCTGAAATGGAACAACAAACTTGAAATGGAATAGCAAGTCTGAAATGGAACAACAGTTAAGAAATAGAACAACAACTAAGTCTAACAGACAGTAACATCTTAGTTTATCAGATCAAATGGATTAATCATAATCTACAAGAATCAAAAGGCAATCCTTTACTCTTAAGGACGGATTGAATAACACAAACAAATGGAACAGCACTTATTATAGATAACTTATGAAACAGCCCTTGAAAACCATACATACACACAACACACTTAAATAGTAATCTGATCTAGTTACCACCTCAGTTAGAAAGAATACAACTGCATTTCAAGATAGAACAACATTATTCATAAATCCAACAATTGCAAAGATCATAACTTCCAAGATGAATTCTATAATGTTAATGAACAAGTGCACATCACAAAGGCTCTGTAATGGAACAACAACAATATTCTGTAAAGACTAGAAGTATTATATCAATACCGAAAAGAACAACACTTACGATGCAGAGTCAATACAATAGTTCTATCTTTAGAAACCTTAGTAATTTAAGCATAACAGAGCATGTGATGTAAACTTACAAAACACATCAGATTACCAAATAACGTCGATAAGCAAACCATGTGAAATCCAAATGTAATGGTACAAGAGCAAGTGTCCTCGAGGGCCGGGCCCTTAGCCTCGAGGGGTACACCGCTTGAAGTTATTCCATAGTCAAAGATGAAATAGTAACCAAGTTTGCATTAATACATCAAGTAAAATTACAACAGAGCACTTCTTAGCGAGACTCGATGATCAAAGTTTTGATCTTAAAAGAAATTACATCAAAGCATAATGTTAGGATATTCCGACACATAGGAAATAGTTAAGTGTAACTTGGTCTAGTATAGAGTTAGGTAAAGTGTGTTTCTTTACTATGTACATTTGTAACATACAATCCAACGGTCATGATATGTAGTGATCCGACGGTTCATTCTCTCCTTGGTATTACCGACACCTGATCCGTGGCTTAACACCTGATTGGTCCATGATTTCTATTTAAAGCGCATGGAGGGTCATTTGTAGGTTAACTGTTCACAAGAGAAGCTTATGTAAATTTTCATTCTTTTATTAATAAATTACCTGAAGTGGCCGCGTTGGCTCAGGCCGTGGACTGTTTCCCTCTTTGAGGGTTTTAACCATGTCCAAAATACCGGTGTATTGATATTTGATCTGTTTGTGAGTGGTGTCCTTTGGTGTTCTGTCTGAGGAATTTACCCTGTAAATTCCTACATGGTATGAGAGCTATTTGAGGGTCGCGTCTGTTGGTGATCCAAATCTGAAGCCGGTAGAATTGCATCCGACTGCCATTTCCTAGATCTGTTGTTTCTAACTGCTTTCAGGCCGAGAGGATTGCTCTGTTGTTTTAGGAGCATCTGTTCCAATGAGGAACCCCTTTCGTTTCACGCAAAAAGGTTTCTGGTAGCCCTAGCTACGTCATTTTTAAGATCTGGAGGTATACAATGTTTTTTTTTGCAGTTTCTAGTTATTTTTCTCTCTGTTTATCATTGGCTTGTCTGGTGGGAATGGCTTCTATCCACTTGAAGAACTAATCTGTGGCAGTGAGGATCCATTTATGCTGGCTAGAGGAGGGAGGATGGATTTCTCCAATGAAATATAGACCCCATTGTTGGAAAGGTTTTTTTGTGGACATTGGTTTAAGGGGTAAAGGTAAAAGCTTCCTCTTGCCTTCAAAAATTTGACATTTATGGCAAGAGGTAACAAATTTCTTCACATCAGCAAAGAGGGTGGGCCAATAAAATTCAGCCCTTAGGATTTTATCTGCTGTTGTTTTCTACTAAAGATGTCCACCATAGTCTCTTGCATGAAATTCTTTGAGAACTTTGTCAGCTTCATCTCTTGTTAAACAATTTAATAAAATACCCTCAAGATTTTTCCAACATAAAGCATTATCTAAAATATAGAATTTTGAAGCTTTCATTTTCAGAAATCTTTTCTTTGTTCTGGATAGCCCTGGAGGAGCCTGCAGGTTTGATAATACGTGAATTATGTTATCATACCAAGGTGATTCTAGGAAGGCTTGATTGATCTGTGGAGTCGCCATCTGCTCTTCATTATCCAGTTCATTGATATCAAGGGCTTGGAAATTGGTTTCAGTCATGAGTTTTACTAATCTTTGTCCCTTTATCAGCTTTGTTGGTTTTATTTCAATATCATATTCCAAAATATTAGCTATCCATTTGCCACGTTTGCCTTCAATCCCTTCGTGAGTTAGGATATCTTTTACAACAGTACTTGGCACATAAGCTATTACATGAGAGTATATAAAATCTAAAGTCCTTGATAGCTTTTACAAGTGCATAGGCCTGTTTTTCCATGATTTCATATTTAAGCGGTGCATCTTTGAGCGCTTTAATAAAAAAGGCTCTGGGTTTTTCACATCCTTGATCATGTTTTTGTAGTAAAACAAGAGTAATGGTTTGTTCTGATGCAAATGAAAATATTATGAAATCCCTATCAAATTTTGGACCTGTAAGGATTGGTGTTCTAGTTAAAGCCATTTTTATTTCTTCAAATGCTTGTTTGGTTTCTACTATCCATTTGAACTTGGAATCCTTTTTTAACATCTTGTTCAGTAGTCTGATTAATTCAACTAGATTGGGTACGAATCTCCTGAGGAAGTTGATCTTTTCGAGGAAGGCTTGAAGTTCTTTGATATTTCTAGGGTGAGGAACTTGCAGAATGGCTTGTATTCTCTTGGGATCAATTCTGATACCCTCTTTGGAGATGATGTGGCCTAGCAGTTTTCCTTCTTCTAAACAAAACAGTGACTTCTTAGGGTTTAAAGAAATACCATACTTTCTGCATATTAGAAACACTTGTCTCAAATGATCTAGGTGTTGCTAGACTCGAAACGTCGACCAATGTAAAGATGAACACTGTGGAAAATCCGAATTCCTCTCAGAGATCTAGGTGTTGCTGATCTGTTTTGGAAAACGTAGTAAGGTCATCTAGATATATGACCAGAAAATCATGGATTTCTTTTGCAAAAGCTATGTCCATGGCCTGTTGAAATGTTTCCCCTGCATTCTTAAGTCCGAATGGCATTTTTACATATTTGAAAGTTCCCCAAGGTGTTGTAAAGGCAGTTTTTTCTTGATTATCAAGGTGGACCAGAATCTGATTAAAACCTGAGAATCCATCTAAAAGTGAAATCCTAGAGGCACCTACCACCCTTTGTAAAATGTGATCCATCTTGGGCAAGGGGTAATTGTCATTTAAAGAAACCTTATTCAGATTCCTTACGTCCACAAGGTCTGATTTCCCCTGTTTTCTTTCTAGTGGGTACTAGATTAGACACCCATTTTGAAAATCTGATGAGAGTAATTATTCCTACCTCATACATCCATTTGATTTCCTTTTCAATTAGGGGAAGAAGCATAGGGGTTAATTCTTCTTAGTTTCTATTTGAATGGCTTTTGATTTTCTTTCATGGGTATAATATGTCAAATTATAGAGGTATCATAAGATTTGAGATCCTCATAACTCTAGGCAAAAAGGTCCTGGAATTCCTTGAACAGTTCAACATATTTAAGCTTTTGATCAGGGGGCAAGCTTTCAGACAATTTTATCATTTTTGGATTTTCCTCAGTCCCTATGTTGCAGTCTTCAATGTCAGCTTTTATAGGTTCCATTTTAGGCTTCATTGGAATATCATTAGAATCAAAGAAATCTTCTAAGGGAGTTAATCATTTGGGTAAATAATTATCTTTAAAATCAATAACTTCAACTTCTCCTTCTACCATCTCATCAATATCTATCTCTTTAAGATCTTGCATTTCTTGCTTGGTGAATTTTGTTGGGTGAAGCCTCTGATTTGCATATTCTACTGAAATGTTTATTTATAATGTTTGTGTTTGATCAGACTCATTGACAATATCTAAGTCTATATTTGTGTTAGAAAACTCTTCCTGTAGAGTTAAAAAATTGTTGATCTAAATATCATTGTCAAACACTTGCCAATTTTTCACATTATCAGGTATGGATGGTCTATGTCTGATCTCAGCTGTGAACTGGTGATTAGGTTCAAACAGTAATTTGCAAGTGTTGGCAAATGTTGTCAAGCTGTGAGCATGCAAATTATGCTTTCTTGGGATTTTGGCAAGTTGTGTTTCATGAAATTTGCTGAGGATTTCAATCATTGTTCCTCTATAGGCTCTCAGTCTGGGATCAATTGTGAGGAAGTCTAATAGACATGTCCAATTGTAATGATCCTTGCAGTTTTGCTCCCCAAGACCTAGACAACAGCATGCCATATTTGGGTGGAATGTCTGCTACCATTAAAATGGTTTTGGCAGGGTATTGGACTAGTGATACACATAGATCTTTGATCAGTCCTAGACATCTGACCTGGCTAGAGTCAAAGGAGAATAAGTCTTTGTATGGCCTGGTAATATCTAGGTTTAACTTCTCCATTATAGATTTGGGCATTAAGTTATGAGAAGCACCAGAATCAAACATGGCATTATGAAGTGTATTATCATGTATGTTCAGACTTACATAGAAAGGAGGAACACCTCTATCTATAGATTTTATGTTTACCTTAGGTCCAAAAATTAATTCAGGCTAGTCAAAAAAAAAAATCACTAAATCTTGGTTCACAGAAATTTGGAGTGATCTGCTAATTTGACTTCTATAGACATCATGCCTAGCCAATTCTAACAATGGAATGGCTATCTTTAATTTTCCTATTTTTGTCTCAAGATTAAATGGTTTTTCAGTCTGAGTTTTTGTATTTTGGACTGTGGTATTCTCTTTAACTGTTGTATTTTCTGCATTTTGTTCTTTTTTCAAGAGCGATTTTGTGGGTTGAAGCTGCTTGCAAATCAATTCCTAGAGATTCTTCCATATTTCCTTTGGAAGGATTGGAAGTGGAAGGTTGACTGTTACATGGTTAATAATCTGATACATCTTCAACTATTGGTTTACTTAGGATAGGATTTGTTCCAAGGAGTACTTGTGTAGGAGGTTTATTGATTTTGGTTTTGTTTGGCTGCTTGGCATCTTTCTGCTTAACAGTTTTAGGGACATCTATTCTCCTGCTCCTCAGGTTGTATTGCTTGTGGACCTCATAAATAGCTATATCATATCCTTCCCTGAAGTCAAATGACTCACCCGACTGTGTTTGAAATTTTTCAAGGGTGTGAGTTTCTTGGTCTTCTTGGGTCAAGAAAACTTGTTGTTCATTGTTGAGGCCCATTAGGTTGATTTGAGTGTCTTCCGGTGGTTCCTCAGAGGTTGAGGCTTCAACAAAATTTTCTTGAAATGGGGCCTAATATTTTGATCAAGTCAAGACTTTCCAATGTTAGGGTTCTGATTCTTCCTGAAGTTTGGGTTTCTTGCAGTGTTGCTCAGTTGGCCATCCCAAAAGGACTTCCTCTCAATGGTTTCTACTCTATCCCCAAGTGTGTCCATTCCTTTAATGATAGCATCTAATTTTTGTTCAAACACAGATGGTTCTTCTCTGAAAGGTATCCTTCTTTCAACTCTAGCCCGAGCTCACTTAGAAATCAGGTTAGCCTCTACACTTACAACTATACTCTGCATTTCCTCTAGGTCTCTAGGAGCTCTTTCCCTAAGTTGATATGCCATATTAGAGTCAAATGCATCAGGGAATTTATTCAGGGCTAAATCAGGAGGAGGTCTAAGATTTTGGGGAATAGCGTTATAAACATTATTGAATCTGGTGCAGTAACCTTGAATAGTTTCTTGCACACCTCTTTTCAAGCCTTCATATTCTGATAAAATGTGCAGAGGATCTTTCTTCCTTTCCAACCTATTCAAGAAGGTCTGATAAAGAGATTGTGGGTTATTTATACTATTTACAGGGAGGGCTCTAAACCAAGTTCTAATATCTCCGGTCAAACTTTGCACAAAAATTCTCATTCTAACATCATCATCATCAACTTCATATATTTCAAAGTAATTTGTCATTTTCTTAGTATGTTGTTGGGATGTGTATGTGCTTGTACCATCAAAAGGGGCGATTTTTCTTTGATAGTCTTGGGGCATAGCCCCTAAGTTGGAAGGCAAGTTGAGAGAAGCATATCTGTTGGCCATGTTAGCAGGGATATGTGTGACAACTAGTGGAGTATAGACAACAACAGGGATATGGACAGTGGATGGAAGAGTGGAAGGGGTGACTTGAGGTTGGGAAGTGTGAGGTGCTGATGGATAACTTTCAGAAGAGGAAGTAATCACAGAAAGATATGGTTTCTTTTCAGTGGTAGGCTCAAGTTGGATGGAACTCTGCAGATGTTTGTCCAGATGTGGAGCAACAACTTCAAGCTACAAATTTTCAAGGAATGTTGGATCTTGAACTGTGTGTGTTAATCTAGATTGGAAAAAGGTCTCAAATGAAGGGTTTTCAAAGTAGTTAACAACATGTTCTCTTTCAAAGTGGATTGGGCTCACAAGACAGGATTTTGATCTGGATAAAGGTAGAGAAATAGCAGAATTTTCTAGGCTCTCTTGTTTTCTAATGATTTTATGAATCAGATTAGGATTTTCAAACACAGACGGTGGATTTGGATCAGGGTGTGATTTGGTGTAACGAATCCTTTATGAAGCCAAGATTTTAGGTGTATAATTGATTTTTCTGCTAATGGGATTGATGCTACAACTTTAACTGCTTCTCTAAGAGATCTCAGATATGAAATTTGTACACTTTCTTAAAGATTTATAAACTAGGAACTAATCATATATTTGAAATAAACTGTCCAATATATAAACTATACCAGAGATAGACTGGAGTAGAATTTATTTACTTCTGTCATTGAGAAACAAAGGCATTTGAAAAGCTAACTAGCTAACCTTCAGGCTCTGTCTGTAGCTTATAAAATGGATAACAGTAACAAATAAACATTCAGGAATCCCCAGCTGAGTCGTTAATGATGTTATCACTTAGGTTGTTCCCTAAGAAAGTTGTAATAAAGGGAATACAACTGAGGTAACCACAGACCAATATTTTTGATACACATTCTAGCTAATGT
This sequence comes from Pinus taeda, assembly GCA_000404065.3. NCBI lineage: Eukaryota > Viridiplantae > Streptophyta > Pinopsida > Pinales > Pinaceae > Pinus > Pinus taeda. Next base: position 428,690 of record APFE031159080.1, on the reverse strand, counting down.
ACATCTAGAGAGGGCTCTCTCTTTATGATTTAACTTTGTTTTGAAAGATGTTAGGCTAGTTATGATGTTCAGGGGTTTTGCTTGATTGTTGGATGGTGAGATTCAGTAAAATAGAGGTATAAATCTGAGAAGTTCAGTCCATTGGGCTAATGGAGTCTATGAAGATGGATTGTTGGATATGGTTTCATAATAGAGGATGGCACTACAGAGCAAGGTAATCAAACATGAAACAATTTTAAAGGCCAAAATCAGATGGAGTCGACTCTAATGGATGAAGGGCAATTAAGAATCCTTCATCATATAGACAGATTGAAAGTGAAAGATTACTACTAAGAAGCAGTTAAGAATTCCTTGGCAAATAATCAAAATGATAGAATCAAGGGAAACAGGAGCAATTAAGAATTCACTGTTTATACTTAATTTTGAAGAAAACACAGAGAATAACAAACACTGAAAAAGAGAGTGCAGTTAAACAAATTCTGAGTTAATCTTTCTCTTTATTATTCAGACCATGAAACATAGATGACATAATAGAAAAGAAAACTATAAACAAGAGATATAAGGGTACTCATTGATCCATAGTTTGATTCAAGAATTCTGTAACAAGTCCTCTGCTATCAATTCCGCATCCAGAGAGTCCAACAAGAATGGATTCCAACAGCTTTTGTATTCAAAAAATTTCAGTATTACAACGCAGTCTAAGAAGTGCATCACCAACCCCAAATACTTCCAATGGGGGGGTATTTATACAAAATATGTTTACAAAATATCTGACAGAGATAATATCTAGTGATGTGTTATTGCTTTTACAAGAGAGGGAGACACATAGTCTTGAAAACAGGGAAGAAATAAATGATGCTGTGTTGGCTGCTCTGCATTGGTTAGATGTGCCGGAGGTAGATTCTGTGAGTCGGTCTGTAGCTGTATTCCACTGATACTTTGTCCTGGCTGTTGCGGCCTGTTCGGGTGTCTTTAATTCTGATTTGATACACCTTTATTTGTTTGACCCTCATTTATTCCTTTTTTCTGCAACATGGTACAAAACTTTGAATTCACCCAAGATACCAAATATACCAAAGATAACAAAGATAAGTTCATAAGATTCCTAACATATCCTGCCACCAGACTGATTCTGGTAGTTTATGTCTCTGTAGATTTCTTAAAGTCTCATCAGTCTCTGTGTACTTGAAGAAATTAGGTGCGATGGTGAACAAATGTTTCACTTCATGCTCACTATAAAATAAATTTTCCAATTTGTCATAAAGGGCTTGCCCAGATGGGAGTGCTCTCTCTGTTGAAGTACTTGATGATGCATTAGCTTGATCAGTAGCATATTTATTTAGCTTGTGCATGTACTCTACATGTCTCATCAAGCATTTATTACTTCCCAAAGGACTTGGTAAACATTTTTCATGCAAAACTGCAAACCTTTGTGTAAAAGAATCAATCTCCACCTGCATGTCCTGACCTCTCCTTTCCAAGTTTTGCATCAGAGTTCTCATGGTTAGAACTTTCTTAATGTGCAGAATGGTGCATGTCGTGTCTCTGATTTGCAGTGCCTCCAGTTTTTCACTGGTCTTGGTGTTCAAAAAATGTATTAGCTTGTTTTCTTGTTCAGGCATCTTCCCCAATAAAGCTCTTGTCTTTTGAATCTCAACTTGGGCGACTGCTATCAGGTCAATCTGTTCATAAATAACCTGAATAGATCTCCACACAGTACTAAGGGGCTACTTAATGTTGGCCCACAAAATGCCCTTGATTTCTTCCAGAGGTTTATCCAAGGAGAGATCCTTTTCCAATGCTCTCACCTTGTTCTCTAATGCTTTAACCTCTCTTGTTCTTTCTGCCACAGTCATCTTGGATTTGTCATAACTTATTTCCAATTTTTCCAATTTCTCTTTGGCCTCTTTCAATTCTGATACTTGCAGTTTTAATTCCTCCATGGCTTTTATTAATTCCTCTGTGGTCATGTCAGTACTGTTGCCTATTGTTGTTGCTATTTCTACTGCCGAAGTACCTGGAGTTGTTTCTGCTGTGGTTGCTGGAACAGTGGGAGGTAGTGTTGTTACAACTGTTGAAGGGGTAGTTGTGACTGTAGGGACTACTTTAGGTGCCTGGGAGGTTGACTCTCCCTACTTTTCTTTTAGCGCTATCTCTAATGCCTTCTCAGTATCAGTTAATCTTTCATTGAGCTTCATGAGCAGCTCCATCATTTCTTCCTCTGACTTCTGCTGAACCACTTCTATTGTTTGTGGATGCATGGTGGGAGGCAATTTCAGTTGTTTTCTCAAGGCAGCAATGTCTTCCTCTTTCTTCTTCATCGGTGCCTTAATGCCTTTGGCATCTTTGGGATCATGTCCCAGCTCAATGATAATTTCCTCCAAGGATTTTATCATGTTGTCCTTAGCAAGAGAAGAAGCTTTCTCCAAATCTAGCTTAGTTGAGGTGTTCTCCAAGGAGTTTTGCAATCTATGAGCTAACATAGCTTTATCAGCTAGTGTGGAGTAGACCATCTCTCCAGTCTATTTGTGTAGCTCAATCTGGTCCATAGGATGGATGTCCTTGGCCAAAACCTCCAGATTTGTCCTGATATAGTTAGCTGTTGACTGTGGTTGTTGCACCTTGGGCTTAAAGTAACTGATAATCATTTTACCCTCTTTAATGTCATACACAGACATAAACCTTTGCTGGTTAGTGGGGGCCATTTTGAAGTATTGATTGTAAATCTGTAGCCTCAGTGGATCATTCCAGGCTTTAATCTCTGTAAATTTTCTCTTGATATCAGAGGCCTACTTTCTTTGAGGCCTGGTCGATGAAGCTTCCACACTATGCTTCCTTTCTAGCTCTTGCCTGTGTGAGCTAGTTGTTGTGTCCCCTACTGGGGAAGTTTGATGGCTGACTACCCTTTCACCTCTTAAACCATCTATTGTTTCCTCAAATATTTCCTCTTTAGAATGAGGATTTAATCTTTGCATCTTTGCACCCGGCTATTCTGCAGGTCCACTCATGGGTGTGGGGTCTTCCTTGTCTCTCTTTTTGCCTTTTTCCTCATTTAGAGGAGTCTGTAATATAGGAATCTCAGCTGCTTTTGTTTCTACTGGAGGAATTTGCTCTTGCTCATCTGTCATTCCTTGCTTCTCTATGTTTTCCACTTCTTTTCCCTTAGAGATCCCTGTACCTGGTGTCCTGGCTTCTTGTACAGGCTGCTGAGAAGTTCCAGCAGAGGATGCACCAACTCCTGTTTGTTGAGGTAGATTGAAGGACACATGTCTAAAAGAGTCCAGGTCAAGAGTTTTCTCAAGGTCTTTCATAGTTTTTTCCATTTTCTCTTGCTCAGCAATATCTTCTATTAATATACCCTCTACCCAGTGATCTTGATTAGCAAACTATTCAATTTCGAGGATTCTATGGTGTACATAAGCTGACAGCCTATTTCTTACTTTTCTATCACTTATAAAGCTAGTTGGGTCATAAGGCACCCACCAAAAGCTCTTCTTTAATTTGAGTTGTTCCCCTAATATCTTATCAGCATCTTCCCATGCCTCCCTTTCATTGATTACAAAAGGGCCTAACTGGGTTTTAATTCTCAGTTGTGCCTTTTTCTTTGCACTACAAAAGTGGGTTAAATCTGCATTGATAAGCTGCCTTAAGTACTCTAGTGCAAATAGTCTCATAGGCAGAAATTTGCGTAGCTTGTAGGGGCACAGTTCATAGCCATATATCCTGATTTTAGTGTGATTTTGGTACAAGTACCAGTCACCTATCTTATACTATCTGGAAAGCTGTAAAATCTTCTTTATATCAGCAGAGAGCCTAGGAGGAGGAGCTCCTATCAATAGAGTAGTCGTTGGATATACAAACAGGTCAATGAATTTACAATATCTATAAGGGGATTCATGGACATTGTGGAAGACTGAAGTCCAAAAGATCACAGACCTTCGCTCTCCTTTAGAATCCAATTTCCTGATGGGAAATGAAAAGTTGTCTGGTTGATAATATAAGAAAGGGTGGTAGATGAATGAGGTGTACTTGAAGACTCCTTCTTTGTCCAGATTTACGAATTGCTGATTGATTTTGTTAGCAATAAAGGTTGCATAGTCATACTTGACAACAGAGGGTTGTCCTGGAGTAAATATGGACAACAAAACTAAGGTGGCTTCATCAACAAATTCACTGGTTTTGAATCCCAATATGAAGGATACCATATCAACTACGCGTTTTCCTATTTTAGTGAACTAGACATGAAAATATTGATGTGGGCCTTGGGGCTAGTGATATGGTTTCATGAACATTTGAGCAATGCGGGTTATTTTTGAATTAGGCAATTCAGACCCTTGCTCCAGAAAAAATCCCATGGAAAGAGGAGCCAGAGGCTGAGTGTATTTGAATTGTAACATCTCATTGATGGATTCAGCAGTTATGCAAAAGAGGACAGTCTGGTATGGGGTTATAACTGCTTTGGTGACAGGGTCATAGTTAGCATAGCAATGGTGGATAATATCTGGGAAGACATTAACTGATGGAAAGTAATACCTGGGAAGATTGGATTCCCATATTCCATAGATGTTAGAGTTACTCAGATAACTATTAATAACTCTTCAAAATGACTGGAGGTGGTTCATGTCACCAGATAAATCTTTAATTTGAAAATCTCTGTTAGCCAATGGTAGCCAATCCTAGTCCTTATGAGGTGCATTGAGGGGTGCAACATTCAAGGCTACAGGAGCCTCCATGTTTGGTTCTTGTGTTCTCAAACAAGACGTTGGGCCTCTGTGGGGAAAAATGAGAAAAAGAGGTTTTTAATAAATTCCAGATGAACCATTAAACCCTCATTTATACAATGACTTATGGTTATAGCTAACTGGGGGGTGGGAATATTGATATTCTTGGGGTTTTTCAACATATATCTATGTAATACGGGGTGGGAATAAAACACAGGGAGTTATACAATAATGTTAATAGTTAATATGAAATCCTTTGAAAATGAATGCGCTAAGCATAATGTTATAAAACTTAGGCAAAAGGAAAAAAAAGGGGATTTCAAACAAGAAATGTGGTTGTTGTTCCTAAGTAACTGGAGCTCCACTTAGGCATTTGATGAAAAATGGGATGAGTGATGTTAAGGATATCAAGCAGATCTTAATACCTTTGGGGAAGTTAGTAAGTGATTTGGGAAAAAGTGAAGGGGAGTTAGTCACAAAACCTGCCTCACTTGAGCTGCATCAAAGTACCTGTTTTGCAATTGTGATGGGACTGAAAGTTAACATATTCACACAATTCATCACAAGTCACATTTAGCAACATCAATTTATCTACCTAGCCTACTTTGCCTAACATTTTTTCTTCTTTTCTTAGGGTGCACTTGGATTAGCAAACCCTTATTGTTTTGCTTTTCATTGCATGATAAACCTATCTAAATCCACACTTATTTCCTCCAAGGGATCAGATTGAACTGTTGAGCTCCTGTGTTTCTCTACCTATTTATTTATCTACCAAATTGAACATATATTATTCTTTATCTCTAAAAACTAGTAAATTGAAACATGAACTAGCCAAGATTAAGATGTTTGGCCATTCATCCATGGTAGCATAAATCAACAAGCTGCACACCATCAAGTTATTGCAAAAATAGAATAGTAGTGGCATTTTGGAGTTGCACACTTTCATTATCCTTTATTTGGGGTTCATTTTTTTCATTTTCTTAACCATTTCATTCTTTTTGCCCTTTGATTTTTCTTTTAGGGCATACCCTCTTTACAATTTTTAATTTTTTTGATTTTTGTCAATATGGGAAACCTTTGCAGCCAACCAAAAGGTGTGAACATATTAGAGCTCATCAATGTCAATCATGAAAAATGACACCTATTGGTATAGGAACCTAATAGCACCTTTGGAAGTTAAAGCCAAAAACATCAGTAAGAACTAAATGCATGAATAAGGTGGCAAGAGTTAAGAGGAAGAGTTAGATGCTCTTGTAGAACTCAAGGGTCACTAGAAATATAAAATCTACCACCAAAACTTGTTTAAACACTATAATGGAAAAAATAATCAGAAACAATCAATGTTTAAGTTTCAAACAACAAAATTAGAGTCTGAAACTTGAAGAGTGCATCCAAAAGAGTGAGCTGAATAGGAAAAAGGAAAAATTAAAGGGACATGCATAGATACAATGAAACATTAACTAAAACCACATTTCAAATATATTAATTACGAATTAGAAATCAATAAAAATAACGAGCAATAATTTGGTACTAAGTACAAGAATAATGTTGAGGATGAAGCACTTTCTAGGAGACCAAGTGCATGCTCACTCATCCTAGTCACGATAGATTAGAAAGCCTACCTCCTTGCACAATATTCCAAAAAGCAAATTTTCTTGTGAATTGATGGATGATCTCGTCCAAGATGACACATTCAAAGTAGAGGATGAGGTAATTTTTGGTAAGGATAATATATATCTTATCCCTAAATCTATGCTCAAGAAGGAGATCTTAAAGGTTGTAGATAACCCACAACAATCATGACACCAAGGACTCTTAAAGACTTATAATCAAAGAAATGTTTTCCTGGGAGGTCCTCAAGGATGATGTGTTGATCCATGGAAAGGGATGCATAACTTGTCCATAGGAAAAAATAAAGCACACTACTATAGCACTAGTAAAAACCTATGAGAATACCAAAAAGTGTAGAAAATTCTTGGATTAGCCATGAGCGAGGAAAAGTGAGTATGTTGTACATAACCATCATGGGTTGTTTGTAGATTAATTTTATAGAGGGATGGAATACCAGGTGCAAAGGAGATTAAGGATTTTATTGAGAAACAAGTTTCCTTAACTAAATCCCTACTACAAACTTGTGACAGAAAAGGGAAACTCGAAGAATGATTTACTCCTCCATTGACTCTATGATTATCATTACATTGAAAATACACTTTCGAGAGCAACAACTGGGATTTTCAAAGTTATTGCTAGATATTTTGATGGAATAAATAGTTAGCCACCCATATTCAACCTATACAAATCAAAGAATGAACAATAATAATGTTATTTCTTTTTAATTTGGCACTTGAAATACAAGCAAATTCCTTTCCAATTTGGGTGGAACGGAATAAATGGTAGGAATTACAATTGAAATGAGAGAGAAGAAGTAATAAATATGATTGATAATGTATCTCGAGAAAAAAATGGTAAGACCACATTCTTTTGAATAATGTGTTACTGTAAAATCTTTCTTAGACAAAGTAATTTTGAATGTGGTATTATCAAAAATTATTTCTTGAGAATGTATGAAGGAGAAAAGCTTGAATTTAGAAAATAATGAACATTCTCATAGGAGGAATGAGCATAATTCATACAAGGTTAAAATTTGGGGATGCAATAGATTTTAGATATTTTGGATCCTTATGAGGAGTTTGATGCCATACTTAAGGAAGAGGTGGCTCTTGCTGTTACTGATTGAAAACAAGATGAAGACAATAAATATTGTTATGTAGGATATGAGGATGATTTTTGTAGTAGATCAACTAGGAAACCTCCTCAAAAAATACAGTTCTAAATTGAATGATGTTGTTTGAAAATGTGAGAAGGGTGTGCCTAAATTACCTTGTTATGTCCGTGCAAATCAACTCCTATTAAACTATTACTTGCACATACAAGACTTGCAATTTGGAAAATTTCTTCATAGTTCTCGAATGGATATTGGGCCAGCTTCTAGGATATCATGGAGGCATAAAGAGAAGAAGATACTTATTCATTTTAGTAGCTTCCTTATCCCTGTCAGCACGGCTCCAACTCAAACACTAATGTTCACTATATTTAAGAAAGGCATCGCTCTTAACGTTCCTAATCCAAATTTATTTTATAGTTTTGGTTGCTCTAACATTAGGAGCACTCTAAACTTTAGTGTTGGTATCTTGGTCATTTCAAGACATTTAGTGGCATTGTTTTTAGTTGTAAAGATTAGTGATGATAATGACTATGGTGAAGAGCTAGGGAATTTTGCATCAATTGTTTTGAATGTTTGGAACTAATGAGAGGAAGGAGTATAGATCATTTGATAGGTTTTCACTATTGAAAATAGGATAACAAATTCTACAACACTTGAATCACAAAAGTAATGTTGGGAGGGGGAGATTTTAATGCCATCTTTGTAGCAAGAGGTTCTCTCCATGAAAGTATGGAATAGATGTTGTAATGTATTGTACTTTTGTATTAAACATTTTGACTTGGTAACATTACATAAAAATATAATTATAATAAAAATTCAAAAAAACAAAATAAGTTAAAATTATAAAGTTAATAAATAAAATAAAATTAAGGTGAAATAGTGAATTTATAGTTAGTGGCTTTTTGGTTCCAATTTTTTAAAACCTATCAATGGTATTGTTTTTTTCCATGGAAAAAAGTGTAATTTTATTAATGAAATCAAAATTACATGTTGAATCTACTAAGAAACATAGCATCATCATGTCTATGAATGATGATAATCAGAAACATACAGTAAGCAAACTAATATACATAAGAAGGGAAAAGTTAGGCTTTTCTCCCCTTATTTTCCTTGACCTTTCACCATTTCCATTGAGATGAGACATAAGAGACAAGTTCGAGATGATTTCCCAACTTCATGTCTAGTGTTGTAGTTGTTTGAATCTGAATTGTCTCAAGAGTGAATACACTTGTTCTCACTAGTGTCCCTTTCTTTTGGTATCATGTTTGATTGCACTGGATGGTTTAGAGGTTCAGTTGGGTCTTGTTGGGTTTCCACCTATGATTATGGTTCCTTTGGTATCTTGTTGGGCATGGAATCCCCCCACAACATGTATTGGGGCTAAAAACCCAAGTTTTGGTCAAAGGTTTTGTAAGACTCCAATAATTGCAGGCGCAAAGTAGAGGTTAAGTCATAGGGCTGTCCACCTTAAAGTAATGTATTTTAATGTCAAGTCATGTTAGCCTACCATGGTCTGCAAACCATGGGATTGTATGAATAGAGGAAGGCTCCAAATTTTAAAGGGAGGAGATGATAAAGTGAATAGCAAAGGAATGGTTCAAGCTTAGAGTAGGATTCGATGTGTATTGGGTCATAGTAGTAGGAAGAGGCTCTACAACTGAGTGCAAAGTGGCCTAGTAGAGTCCGTAGCTAAGTGTGTGGACCCTTGGAGCTGAGTGCACAGGGCAGTATCGAGTCTGTAATTGGGATTGAAGATTAATAAAGAGAAGTTGATTCTTATTTCTGTGTATCTTTTATGCATTATCATCTTTATGTTTGTATTAGTGTATGTATCACATGGACTGATATGATTGCTGAATATGTTGTAATAACCATAAATCTTACACACACAAGTTAAGTAATCAGTTAATTAGCAAGGAAATTGGGTATTATATGGGTCGTGCCCTGAGCAGGGCTGCGCGGAAACAACAACACAAGTTGCAAAGGAAAAGCAAGTGCACATAGCGACGAGTCGAACCACGAACCTCTAGAAACCCATTAGACATCTCGAGGGTGCAGAAACCTAGTTCTAACACCCTCCCATACTGCTTCGGGTGAGGCCTCAGTCCGCGCCCCATGGACTATTATTGAAAGGGCCAGTAGTACTGGGATTTTCTTGGTTAAATCACCTTTGAACTTGTGTTAGGCCCATACAAGCCAAAAAATGGTTCTGTTTCTGGGACGAGGATCTACAAAAAGGATGTTTGATGTCGTGGCACTAGAATCCAATGAAGAAATAAATTGAAGGTGGTGGGACAAGAAGATTCACGATTTTGCGGCACAAGAGAACATAAATCGGCGAGTATCTAAGGAACAATATTTGGAGTGCTACTTTTATATGAAAATCAATGAAATTTTCTTTGCATATTTTTCATGTGAGCTGTATCAGTGGATATCGAAGTTACCAGACAGTCAGAGAAGGTGTAGGATTGACAAACCAATAGTGTGGATTCTGGAACTAGTGCGCAAAATAGAAGCATCATAAGATAAGATAGTGTGAGCTATGGACCACTGGCTTGACTGAATAATAGGAGGATTTAACACTGAGTTCGCGATAGACATGACCATTAGTTATCATGATGTAGAGTGACATTTTCTCAAGGGAGCACGAGGTAAGTATATTAAATCTTTGAACACTTGGATTAAGATTCCATTGTGTGAAAAGTGGGTTATGCGAGTAAATTAATGTTTGGGAGTACACGAAGTGGGAAGTTATACAGAAACGGAAGTAGTGAGGTGTTGGAAAATAGTCTCTTAATTTCACCCTCATGGGAAAGTGAGGAGGAGCTCACGAAAGTTTCTTTGAGAAGTGCGGTTAGTTTGATAAGATAGATAATTCCACGTTTACCACCCCCACCCACACTGCCAGCTGTTTCACCCCCCCCGAAACTCCATCTCATTGTTGGGTTGTGTTATATTCTTTCCACAACTAACCTACATAGTGAACCAGGGGGTTAGAGGGGGGCGGGTAGCCCCCTGCTGGGGTTCAGGCAGCACCCGGGAAATTTTTTTTGGAACTAATTGGTTGGCGAAGCTTACCTATGGTTTGGTCCATGGTTTTGGACGCGATGGTTTTCGGTCCATGGTATTGATGCTTTCGGCATGTATAAATATGTATTGTAACATTGAAAGGAATATAATGAAAAATCAAGCTGGTAGTCTCGGTTTTGAGATCCACTAGGAAATCTCTGTGTATATGTGTTTTATGTGCTATGCTCTCGCATTTTTATTTTTCCTGTGACTTAGAATTCGTATGCAGGTAATTTCTGTACGGGGTTAAAACCTACATTCTGCAGCAAGGAATTTGTAGAATTCTGTAAGAAGTGTGGTATAGCACGGTAGAAGACTACTCCATATACACCTCATCAAAATGGAGTCGCATAAAGAATGAACAAGACATTGATGGAAAGGGCAAGAAGCATGCTCAGTGGTGCTGGGTTAGGACAGGAATTCTGGGGAGAGGAGGTGGATACTGCATGTTACTTGGTCAACAGGTCACCTTCATCAGCGTTGGAGGATAAGACTCCACAAGAAGTATGGATTGGTAAGAAACCCTCTCTTTCACATCTGAAGGTATTTGGATGTGATGCATATGTACATGTTCCAAAGGAGAAACGAACCAAGTTGGATAGTAAATCTGAAAAGTGCATCTTTATTGGGTATAAGGATGGTTTAAAGGGTTATAAGCTTGGGAACCCAGTCACAACAAGGAAGGTTGTGTACAGTCGAGATGTGGTGTTCAGAGAGGTGAAAGATGTTATTAAACATGAAGTCCAACCAAAGGAACCTGTGAAGATAGAGTTTGAACTAGAGGAAGAATCAGACTCTGTAGCAGAGGAGGAATCAGAAGATGAAGAGCCACAAACTTCGGCTGTGAGAAGATCAGCTCGAGAAAGAAGGCAGCCAGAAAGGTATAGTCCATCTGCTTTCTGTTCAAACTTTGTTTTGTCTGTTACTGATGATGATCCCAGAACTGTGAAGGAAGCAGTGGATTCAAAGGATGGAAAACTCTGGAAAGAGGCCATGGTTGATGAAATGGCATCTTTGCACAAAAATGAGGATTGGGATCTAGTGGAGTTGCCGGCTGGAAGGAAACCCATTGGCAGCAAATGGGTGTTCAAGAAGAAGACAAATGCAGAAGGGAAGGTGGAGAAATACAAAGCTCGGTTGTAGCAAAAGGTTATTCCCAGGTGCCGGGAATTGATTTTGGTGATATTTTTTCTCCTGTTGCCAAGGTAACTTCTATTAGATTACTTTTATCTGTTGCTGCTGCTTTTGATTTTGAGGTAGAACAGATGGATGTGAAGACAACATTTCTTCACGGGGATTTGGAAGAGGAAATCTACATGAAGCAACCTGAAGGCTTTGCGGTGAAGCGTAAGAAAGAACTGGTATGCAAGTTAAAGAAGTCTCTGTATGGGTTAAAACAGTCACCAAGGATGTGGTATCAGAAATTTGATACATTTATACGGGGACTTGGCTTCACCAGAAGCAAGGCAGATCATTGTGTGTATTTTAAATTAATTGGTGGCCGTGTTATTTATCTGGTCTTGTATGTGGATGATATGTTGTTGGTTGGAAATGACAAAGAAATTATCCAGGATTTGAAGACCCAATTGTCCTCCAAATTCGACATGAAAGATCTCGGTGCTACAAACTATATTTTGGGCATGGAAATTAAAAGAGATCGGGCAAAGAGGAAGCTCTGGTTAAACCAGAGGAAGTATGTCGAGACAATATTGTAGAGGTTTAATATGCAGGATAGTAAACCGGTGAAGGTTCCTATTCTTGTAGGTGTGAGGTATCTGCTGAATAGTGTCCCGAGACACAAGAAGAGGAAGAGGACATGTCTCGTGTTCCATATGTAAGTGTAGTCGGTAGCCTGAAGTATGCGATGGTTTGTTCTAGGCCAGACATTGCACATGCAGTGGGCGTATTGAGTAGGTTTATGTCAAAACCAGGGAAGGAGCACTAGACAACAGTGAAGCGGGTTTTCAGGTATTTGTGTGGCACTAGTGATTATGGTTTGTGCTACCAAGGAAGACCAGGATTGGATAGAGTGTTGGATATTCGTAGCTTTGTTGATGCAGACTGGGCTGGAGATCTAGATCATAGAAGATCTACAAGTGGGTATGTGTTTAACCTATTTGGAGGTGTAGTCAGTTGGATGAGTAAGAAACAATATGTAGTGGCACT
>APFE031159080.1:340631-387088 GCA_000404065.3 Pinus taeda | reverse complement strand
GTTTGTAAAACTTGGAGGCAAATCCACTGTATATGGACATCAGATATAATCAAGTTTAGAAGATAAAATTTGAAAAATAAAGAAGTGCATATTACAAATATAGCCTACATTAATAATTTCAATTCACCTTGTAATGAAGGAACGCTAAAATGGCTCTTAACTTAAGAGGTCCAATTCTTCCTCAATTATTACTTGATGAATAGAAATTAGAAACTATGAGCTCTCAATAGCATAAGATGGACAAATCATCAATGAAGGGAGGCTCTTAACTTAAGAGACCTTTGGTATTTCACATCATAATTCATTCACCATAATGCTATCAATTGAAGATTGAAAATTCATAAGAAAAACTGTTTGCATGTAATCAAGGAAAACCTAGTTTCAATCCACCAATTTAACAGAAGGAGTGTTCAACTTGAACACCTTGTTATTCCATCTTACTAAAGTGGTGAAGAAACTAAGATTCAATAAAATAAATCATCACACATCAACCATAAACCAATCTGGAGCAAAGCACATAAACAAGTTCTAAAATAACCAACTTATGGAGAATTAAACTAGTCTAACAAAGAAGTGTACTTAGCTTGGAGTGGGGGTCCTCCACCCTTGCCTTGCACACTTGAAGAAATCTCAGCTATAGCAACTTCAGTAAATCAACCAAGCATGAACAACAAATTGGAATGAAACAAATTCTTCAAATTAGCTCCCAACTCCAATTATACAAAAGTTACATACAAATTCCATTACAAAAGCCAGCAAAGTCTTGGCTTTAAATAGAAGTTTTATGAAACAAACTGATCTATAATATTTCTAACAATCATTTCTACTCATATCCAACTACCTAAGTCGAACTCATCCAATTCATCCCAAGAAATATGGTCAATCCCATAAAATCTCAAAACTGCCCTATTTCCTAGGGATTTTCTGGTGACTAGTCATGTTTGACCAGCCTTGACCAGGCCTAATAAAGCTTGTTCTGGCCAAACCAAGTGGAGTTAGCTTATTCCTAGTTCCCAAGCTATCCATCCATGCATCAAACTTGAGCCCAAGTGTCCTACAAACATGTCATCCACATAGCTATTATGAGAATTTCTAATTCAGTCCCAAATTGCACTTGAAACTCAATTTTCATAAAAACTTCTAGAAATTGCAAAATTAAATTTAAACACCTGAATATGCATAAAATACATCAAAATGAGATGGATGTGATGGAAAATGGATGGAAAATATAAGTATTAAGTAGGTTTCCCTAAGCAGAAATAGACCAAAACTGAGGGCTAACAGCTAGGAAATTGAAGTTATCAAACGAAGCTCTAGGCAATTCGATATACCACTTTGCTGTCGGACTAGTTAGCGTTCGCTGAAAGAGGTGAAGTGTGATCGAATCATCATTGAGAGTGTTTGATGAACACCATAGATGAAAGGTCATCACATGATTCGACTGGTCTTCGCCCGGATTTCCATTAAATTTAGGAATATCAAACGGAAGTTTATGCGGAATCGCCGGCCACCAAGGGGTGTAGGAAATTGGATCGTTCGTTAGTCGACTTAGATCCGGTAACTCTAAAGTTGCCACAAAAGGCAACTGTTGATTCAGGTTTGGTTGGGCATACCCAGGATAAGATGGAATCGTTTGAGCAGTCGGTGTTTGCATACCAGCATAATGCATTTAATGTTGGTAACTTTGGTAAGGTTGATGGGCATAACCATTATGATATGGTTGATATGGCTGCCCATTACCTGCAAAGACTTGTTGCTCATATCCTTGGTAAGCCTGCTAGAATTGCGGTTGTTGGTATTGCACCAGCCATGGTTGTGAAGCCATGGGCTATTTTCTAGTATTAACAGTTTGAGCAAGATGGGAGTTGGTGTTCCCCTTTTGAACTTGTGCCATTCCACTAGTTGGTGATTGCGGTTGTGTCGTAGGTACAAGAGATTGTTGCATTACAACATACGAAACTTGAGGTTGGCATACAACTGGTGATGCTTGTACTTGTGATACTGCGAAAATAGTTGGCGTAGTGGGGATATTTGTCATAGGTAAACTTTGTTGTATTGAGCATACAACTCTTGGTTGTTGAGGCAGGATTGGCACCCAACTACTAGTCGTGATTCCATCATAACCCAAATTTTGTTGTGAACTCACGCATGGTTGTCCTTCCGAGGAAGGCAATGAAAGGGTATACGACCCTCCATATGATGGTAATCTAGTATTCAAAGGAATGATTTGCCTTTGGGGACCATTTTGCCAAAATTGTCCTTGTGAAGGATCAATTTGTTCAGACTCAATGTAAGAGATTCCAAATATAATTTCGGACGAACAAACGGGAACAGTCCATACTGTCGAAATAGCCCCTAGATGGACTCCATCCAGTGATTGAATGCTGGTTGGGATAGACGACATGGAGGCGAACATTGCCAGAGTAGCAGAAGGAGCTTCTGTTGTTGTTGTGTCGGGTAACACAGTCCTTGATGTTGACAGTTCTTCAGACATATTAAGCCTATCCAAAATATTCCTCAGCGATTCTTCAGGAACTTCTGATGGTGGGTGAATATCTTCTGATGAAGAAGGATACAGGACGATCCCAGCTCCAAGCTGCATTGGAGTGTTAGATGGAGGATCTTCCACAATCTCTTCTATGACAATCAATCTGGGAGGAAGAGGCAGACTGTTAGGTCCATTAAATATTTCTGGCAACGAAGAAGATATAAGTTCTGCAACAACAGATGGTTGGGGAGTAACATCTTCCGAATCAGCTGTAGATGGAGTTGGTTCAGTAATAGAAGTGTTTACCATCACACTAGGATCAGTTGTAATGTCCTTTTGCTATTGCGGAATTTCTTCTATACAGGCAGGGATACCAAAAATGTTCAGAGTAACCGGAGTCTCTGAGGGTGTTGGAATGCTTGCTCCAACCAACCTAGGGGACTTTGATCCGGTCAAACGATTCCGCTTCATTTGGAATGGTTTCGCTTCTAGAGTCAACGATGGTTGACTTGTAAGTCTCCGCGAATGATGGGGTTTTGATTGACTTTCTTCCACAGTTGCGGATTACTTGATCAACTCAAAATAAAAGGGAAAAAAGTTTTTTGAATTAAATGAATTTTAGACGCTTTGAGACAAGTTGTTTCTTCAATTTTAAAGAGTCGAGAAAAAACAAAAGATGACTCTAGTCGCCTTTGATTTTTATTGAGCCTGAAGTGACAAGTGCTCAGAGGACCTTTTCCTTTAAGGAGTCTGAAAATGAGCAAAATGGACTTCTTTGGAGATCTAGGCAGAGGGGATTACTAAACCAATCACAAAAATGCAGAATACTTTTTCCGGTACAACAGTCAATCTTCCCGAATGCTGTGTTCAGTGCATTGCGATCGATAGGGCGGTAGACACAGCTTCCTAAGGATAAAGGATGCAGCCTATTGTAGTCTCCCAAAATATACTCGACGGTACGTGGGAGTACAAGTTCGTATTGGCACTTGCCATCCCAGAGTGGAGGAATCACCCAACCAACAATGAAAGCAACAGTTACCAGGTTTTACGCCGCTGGAATACGTCTCTAACCTAGACATCTAGATGTTGTGCGTTAGGTTCCAAAGCATTGTTAGATTCATTAAATTTATTTTAAGTTGATCTTGCTTAAAAAGTTTGCCTTTCAGGTTCACCGCGTGATGTGTAAACAATTCCTAAAATGTATTCTAAGATGATAAACAAACGTTTAATCTTCTTTTGGAAATGAAAATCCTAGCTACAAAGGAAAGAAAGTTAAGAATCTTTCAGCAAAGAGCATAGAGCACACGCTAAATGCACTGTCCTAAATCGAACTAAGCAGTCTAAATGCAAATGCACATGCATGTATTTGTTTTTAGCCTTCTTAATCTATGAATGATGATAAGAAAGATATGTGCAAATCTGAATTACTTTCAAAGCGACAATACTCAACAAATTCCTTTTCAAAATGAAGTGAAGGTAAGAGAGACACTTTGCGATTTCGAAATGAAAATTTCTTTTCGACACTTTAAAAACTATTAATTCAAATCATATGCAATAGTAACTGTGTAATCGACTATCAAGAACAATGGGATTGCCTTCTAAAACTAAAAATGATAGCTATGACACATTCAGATCAAGAAATGACAGTTCGACTATGCTACGTTTTTACAAAAGAGAACTGAAAATGGCGCACAATACCTAAAAACACTTACAGTTCTTTGCACTATGGAGGCGGAATAATGTAAGAGAAGGGGGTTTTCACAAAAATACACTGACCACAAGCAACAAAACTCCTGAATAAGACTAAAAACAGTGATGAAAAAACAAAATCTGAAGGTAAAGTTAACCTTCCCTAACCATTGCACCTATCACACTGTGAATTCAGTATGCAGCGCACCTACTGCACTCGGGAAGTGCAATGCATACAGACTGCCTTGAAGGCAGGGTGCGATGGTACTAGTGCGAGACTTTGAATGAGTTTTTACTCACAATTTGCAATTCAGTTCAGGGATTTAGGCCGAGTAAGTGATGTTCAGTATATGTAAATCACAGGGGTAGATCTAAGGAGGTTACTAGAGCCACCACTTAGGGCAATTAGACTATTTGGAGATCGATTGTTTAATTCATAAACAAAACCCAGAGATAGATTGAAGCAGCATTGATCTAATTTTCATTTGTATAACAAATGTAGTTCGAAGGCTAGTTGGCTTGGCTTCAGGCTCCATTTGTAAGTTTATAAAAGAAACAAAGATAGGCTAACAAACAATGTAGTCGCTCCCAAGTGAAGTTGCCAGTTTGTTACCGAGAATAGTGTCCACTCAGATACTGTTATTCCCACTAAGACTGGTAGCTATCTTAGAAACAAACAAGTAAAGTCTACTTTCACTTTCCTTTATGAAAATAGATAGGATTGGAACAAAGGAGACCAACCTTAGTCTTGCGCTTGATTTCCTCTCCTTCCTGATAGAGCTTTGCCGCTTCTTCTTCGTCTGCCCAGCTTCAAAGAGCACCTGTCGAATCACAACAACATACTACTATTGAAGAAGAAAGATCTATATTCATAAATAACACAGGACCAGATGTGTGTTAACCATACAAATGCATATATAAGTAAACATACAAGAATATGGAGGAAAACTTGAATAGCTTTATCAAGATGAAAAGTAGCAAGAGGATTACAACCATATGTTCTGACCCAACATCATCCTCCAGCTAGAAAGCCCTTCTTCACCTCAAGTAAGGCTTAGATCACCCAACACTATGAATATACACTAGAAAACCAACAACACTTCTCTATAAGATACAAGATTCCAGCCCTTGGATCTCTGTGATGAGGGATCCATATATAGATTATTGAAGGGAGGTGAGTGATCTTCTGGGGTCTTGATTAGTGTCCTCTCTCTGATAGTTCCTGCTTCCACTTGGAGAATGGTGATCTCTTACTCATCCCTCGTCGAAAACAAAGAGGCAAGTGTCAGAGGGGAAGCTTCTGGAAGATTCCATGATCTTCCACCTCGCATTTTGTCCCTGCCATTTGTCCATTCCCAACCATTGCACCCTACAGAGGAGCCATTCAGTATGCATCACACCTTGTACACTGGGAAGGTGATATGCATCGCACCCTCTGCAATGGGTTTTCAGTATGGTCCAGTTTTGACCATTTATGAGCAGTTTTTAGTGGAGAACTTTTGGGAGATGATGTAGTCAGCTGACTTTGTTCCTTTAGGCAGTGAAGAAACACTTTTAGGGACTTAGGAGCCCTCAGTTTATGGACTTTTATGATTGGGGTTGAAGTGCCCAAAAATGTCTACAACATATCCCCTTTTCGGCAGCATTTTCCCCTTTAGTTCCTTCCCCCGATACTGGGGTTTGGCGCTTCCAATTCGGAAGTGGGTAAAGATAACAGTCCCTCTTCTACCAAAAACATCTTAATCCACGTCAAAACTTCCCCTATCAATTCCCCCCTTAGCCCAAAGTTGAACACTGCCTCTGCCTTTGAGTAGGACTGGTAGCTGTCTACAATAAACTCAACCACGTATCCCTCCACCATAGTCCTCAGCCAGAAATCATCTACTCTCGTTCACTCGTTATCTAGTTGTTGTAGTAATACTATGTCAGACGAGGTCCAACTATGGCAGGCTATTGCTTATCTGCTCGATTGACTTTACTGCTTCAGTTCCCTTAACCAATTGTACAGGTCTTCATGGAACTTGCACTAGAAAATTTCATATTGGATGTCTAAGCTATCAGCGTATAAAATCTTTGCACACACCTTGTCAATCGGTTGATTCCTGTGGGTAGCTCTTTCTACCACAAATTGGTCTACCTTATGGTTCCACTAGTTTCCGATCTCTCTTTTAAATACCCTCGACACCATATTTTGAACCAGTTCTCCTAACTTCGCATCTTGGCAACAAAACCATTTGTTGGCTCAGAAGAACCATTAGGGAAAGGACCCTAGGTTTAGGCATGGAGGCCAATAGTGGTCCACTGTTGTCTAGGAAAATGTTGACATTTTCACCTCACCCTGAAAGGAAAGGAGTCTCACCCGAAGCACACCGCAACCAAAGGGGAGAAGGGTTCAACATGGGGTCGAGAGAATAATAATTAGGGACATGCAATCAGACACATATGTATCCATAATACATGAGACAAAGATAGAAATACCCTAAACTCATACACATGGATCCATCATGAATAACACTGAACTAATAGCATTCTAGTATCAATCTAGTAATCACCATGTTTATGCAACAAGTAGACTATTTAAATTTTTAATAAGCCCACAGAACACAATACACAATATATTATAAGTCTCCACAACCATCAACTCTAATTACATTAAATCAACAGGACAGGGTACATCATAACTCAACATCTCACCATAAACATTACATCGAATACCTGACTTAGTAGCTTAGGTCAGATCGGCTCCACAAACCAGTTCCTTAGCTCCTAGATCTTCCTACTTCGGCCTCTACATTTGCATACCTCGTCAACAACCAAGTCCTCCTGCGTCTAGCAGGCTAAGCAACAACCCTTCCTTTTTGTTTTTCCCCTTTTTATATCCTTCTTGATTTCCTGAACTGCCAGTTCTCTCTCGGTTGCTTGCTCCCTTGGTTGATTTTGCTCCTTCCCATCTCGTGGGTTGCCTTTGCCTTCCACTTCCACTTTGCCATCACTCCCTCGCAACTGCTCATTCCACCGCCCAACTGTTGCTACCATTTGTCCTTTCCCACCCTACAGTTGGTCAAAACTAGTCAAAATGTCTTCAAAATCAACGAAGGCTCCAACACTCTTTCTCCCTCTTTAGCCATGACAGATTCCTAAGAATAAAATATTTGGTTCTTGTTGGGTTGTGTTATATTCTTTCCACGACTAGCCCACGTAGTTAACTAGGGGTTTAGAGGGGGGCCGGAGCCCCCCCTTCATTGCGCCGATTGTGTAGCGGGGGAGGGAGGGTCATAGGGGGTTTGAGCTGTACCCGTAACTCCACTTTATGGGTTTCCTTGGAAAATTTTGGTTTTGGACACTGTGTTAGGTTGGGGCAACCCACTTGTGGTTCTATGCATGATTTTTGCATATGTTTTTTGAATGCAATGGTTTTTGGTCCATGGTATTGGATGCTTCGGCATGTATAAATATGTATTATAACATTGAAAGGAACATAATGAAAAAATCAAGCTAGTAGTCTCGGTTTTGGGATCCAGGGGAAATCTCTGTGTATATGTGTTTTATGTGTTATGCTCTCACATTGTTTATTTTCTGTGTTTTAGAATTTGTATGTAGGTAATTTTTGTACAGGGTTAAAACCTACATTTGGTATTAGAGCAGATTTGGCTTCAAGGGAATGCCTTTGTTGCTGAGGGGTTTCACTCAGGCCTGTAATAGACCCTGTTCAGTGGGGGTCTGCGAGATCGATTCTGGTGGCGAAAGAAGATGGTGAGTAGTGGAAATATAGAGATCGAGAAATTTAATGGTCAAAGTTTTGGGTTGTGGAAACTCAAGATGGAGGATCTGTTGGTGGATAAAGATCAGTGGATCGCGGTAGATTCGGGTACTAAACCAACAGGAGTGTACGATGAAGAATGGAAGAAGTTGGATTGGAAGGCAAAGAGCAAAATATGATTGTGTGTCTCAGATTCAGTATTGGTGAATGTGTCAGGGGAAGCTACGACGAAGGCTTTGTGGGACAAGTTAGGGACTTTGTACTAATCCAAGTCTCTGGTGAATAAACTGTTCCTGCGGAAAAAGATATATAACCTGAGGATGAAATATGGAGACTCGGTGACAGAGCATCTGAATGCATTTAATACTATTGTAAGTCAGTTAGCATCTATTGATATTAGAATTTCAGATGAAGATGAGTGCATCAGTTTTTTGTGTTCTCTACCTGATTCATGGGATACTCTGGTGATGCGGGAGCAACCAGCAACAAAACAGAGCGAAGCGTACGTGGATAGCAAAGTTGAACGAAGGGAGAAAAACAGAGGAAAGTCTGTTTTAAAGAAGAAAAACAGAGTTAAAGCGGATAAGTTTTAAACCAAATTTAAAATGGCTTTAAAGCGGATAAGGGATACTTATCTGTCATGCATGCGCCTTTAGTTGGAGAAAAACAAGGATAGGATCGATCCTTCCAATCTAACACTTCTTGTATATATATGTGTAGTGTGATAGGGTGTGATATATCTGTTCTGTGAGGTGTTTTGTGAGTGGAAAAAATGTAATTGGTGTGGATTTATTGGCTAAGGATACAATGCCTTAGATCCAATGATATTTTGTAAATAATCAAATTATATATTATGTTGATTTATTGACTATTGAGTTATGAGTTTTATAGTTTTTGACTGAATGCAGATAGCTGTGTGTTATTATTTGTGTGAACAACGCATTTTACAGTTATTATCTTGGAGCGATTCTCCAACATCTGGTTGAGGTAGAGTTATATGCACGGAGTCATTTTTTATAATTTTGTGTTGTGCGTGGATTTCATATTGGTGATTAATTACATAAGTGTGTGTGCTGCTAATAAATATAACCTGCATGCGTAGTAAGGTGTCCGGTGTAGAGTGGTTTTTAATAATTCACATCAACAGCTATGCGTACATACAAGAATTGAAAGTCAATCCGGTTTGAATATTGGGTACACAGAGTGATTGGCTGTGTAAAGGCGTTTATTTTTAGGTGGTTTGCAGGCATTTTTGTATGGTCTCTATGGATCAGAGATGGATGATTCTATTGCTTTTGGCTCTGCTGTGCTAATGTCACTGTTAAATGCCCCGTTAGATTCATATCTGAAAAGGGATCTTGGCTTACCCCAAGATCGCTTTTCATCAAGTGGTATCAGAGTAGGGAAAGGATTCCTGAGAGAAGAAAGAAGAATGTGAGAAAAAGGGGAAAGAGGTACAGCTATGTTAAAGTTGGAGAGTTTATGAAGATGGTGGCAGCAAAAGGTGAGAATATTTGAGGCAACCTAGAGAATGATGCCAAAAGACCGAGTGAGGAGGGCTTGGTGAGGTATCGTGTAACAGAGGAGACTGTTACTGCAGAGGTTGGTTGCAGCTCACAGAAAATCGTAAAAGCAGTTCTAGTGAAGGAAAGCAGTGGATAAAATTGCTATGGACAAGGAGAAGCATATGACCAGGAGGTCATAAAGTTTTGTGCCTCGGGAGTCTGATGGGGGAGCAACCAGCAACAAAACAGAGCGAAGCGTACGTGGACAACAAAGTTGAACGAAGGGAGAAAAACAGAGGAAAGTCTGTTTTAAAGCAGAAAAACAGAGTTAAAGTGGATAAGTTTTAAACCATATTTAAAATGGCTTTAAAGCGGATAAGGGATACTTATCTGTCATGCATGCGCCTTTAGTTGGAGAAAAAAAAGGATAGGATCAATCCTTCCAATATAACACTTCTTGTATATATATTTGTAGTGTGATAGGGTGTGAGATATCTGTTTTGTGAGGTGTTTTATGAGTGGAAAAAATGTAATTGGTGTGGATTTATTGGCTAAGGCTGCAATGCCTTAGATCCAATGATATTTTGTAAATAATCGAATTATATATTATGTCAATTTCCTGTCTATTGAGTTATGAGTTTTATAGTTTTTGACTGAATGGAGATAGCTGTGTGTTATTATTTGTGTGAACAGTGCCTTTTACAGTTATTATCTTGGAGCGATTCTCCAACATCTGGTTGAGGCAGAGTTATATGCGAGGAGTCATTTTTTATAATTTTGTGTTTTGCGTCGATTTCATATTGGTGATTAATTACATAAGTGTGTGTGCTTCTAATAAATATAACCTGCGTGCGTAGTAAGGTGTCCGATGTAGAGCAGTTTTTAATAATTCACATCAACAGCTATGCGTACATACAACAATTCAAAGTCAATCCAGTTTGAATGTTGGGTACACAGAGTGATTGGCTATGTAAAGGCGTTTATTTTCAGGTGATTTGCACGCATTTTTTTATGGTCTCTATGGATCGGAGATGGATTCCATTGTTTTTGGCTCTGTTGTGCTAATGTCACCGTTAAATGCCTCGTTAGATTCATATCTGAAAAGGAATCTTGGCTTACCCCAAGATTGCTTTTCATCATCTGGTTATTGCGGTAGGTAGTAATGCAACTACCTTACAATTTGATGAAATAGTCTCATCCTTGCTAACAGAGGAGATGAGATAGAAAAATTCGGAGAGCTAGAATGGTGATGCCTTGTCTGTACGAGGTTGGTCCCAGTACAGAAACAAAAATAAGTCATCGAATGGGAGATCTAAATCTCCAGGAAAACTTGTAAAGGTGGTGTGTTGGAAATGCGGAAAGGAAGGGCACTATAAAAGGGACTGTAAATCTAAAGCTCCTAATAAAGGAAAGGGATCTGATGATGCTCCTTCTGTAGAGGCAAAAACCACCTCAGATGAAGGTGGGGATGTGTACTTGGATTCTTCAAGTACACAGGTAGATCATGAGGCATGGTTGATTGACTTATGTACATCCTTTCACTTCAATCCCCATAGAGAGAGGTTATGCAATTATGAGAAA
Organism: Pinus taeda; assembly: GCA_000404065.3. Classification (NCBI taxonomy): domain Eukaryota; kingdom Viridiplantae; phylum Streptophyta; class Pinopsida; order Pinales; family Pinaceae; genus Pinus; species Pinus taeda. The sequence continues at coordinate 376,065 of APFE031159080.1, read as the reverse complement.
TATGATGGTGGTGATGTCTTATTGGGGGATGACAGGAAGGCTAGAATCATTAGTCGTGGAAAAGTAAAATTGAACTTGCGAGGTGGAAGGGTTAGAACACTTCCAAGTGTTCTGCATATTCCTACATTGGCCAGAAATCTGATTTTTGTAAGCAAGTTGGATGATGCAGGTGTAAAAACAATCTTCGAGAAGGATACCTGCAAAATGGTTTGGGGAGCAGTGGTATTGATGTGGGGAGTTTGAATTGGAACTTTGTACAAGCTACAAGGTAGCACTGTTATTGATGGGTGCAACAGTTCTGTGGTTCCTGAAAGTGGAGCAGAAAATCTGGTGGTCTCTGGAGAGAAGACCATGTTGTGGCATCAAAGGCTTGGACATATTGGAGAGAAGGGCCTTCGAGTACTTCATTGTAAAGGTATGGTAGAAGGTATGAGTAATATCTCTCTAGATTTTGATTTCTATGAAAATTGTGTATATGGGAAGCAGAATCGCGTGAGTTTCCCCTCTGGTAGTAAGAGGGTGAAACATATATTAGAACTTGTGCACAGTAATGTGTTTGGACCTATGAAGGTTCCATCACTGCGTAAGTTAGTGTACTATGTATCATTTATAGATGACGTCTCAAGGAATGACGTCTCAAGGAATACATGGATATATTTCCTTAAGAAGAAATATGAGGCCTTTGACAGGTTTAGAGAATTTAAAGCTCTTGTGGAAAATCAGATTGAGAAGAAGATAAAGGTATTGAGGATAGATAATGGTGGAGAGTTTTGCAGCAAGGAATTTGAAGAATTCTATAAGAAGTGTAGTATATCATGACAAAAGACTACTCCATATACACCTCAGCAAAATGGAGTTGCAGAAAGAATGAACAAGACGTTGATGGAAAGGGAAAAAAGCATGCTTAGTGGTGCCGAGTTAGGATAGGAATTCTGGGCAGAGGCGGTGGATACTACATGTTACCTGGTCAATAGGTCACCTTCATCAGCGTTGGAGGATAAGACTCCACAAGGGGTATGGACTGGTAATAAACCCTCTCTTTCACATCTAAGGGTATTTGGATGTGATGCATATGTAGATGTTCCAAAGGAGAAACGAACCAAGTTGGATAGTGAATCTGAAAAGTTCATCTTTATTGGGTATAAGGATGGTTTAAAGGGTTATAAGCTTTGGAACCCAGTAATAAGGAAGGTTGTGTATAGCCGATATGTGGTGTTTAAAGAGGTAAAATATGTTATTAAACATGAAGTCCAACCAAAGGAACTTGAGAAGATAGAGTTTGAGCTAAAGGGGGAAGAATCAAACTCTACAACAGAGGAGGAATCAGGAGATGAACTGCCACAAACTCCGGTTGTGAGAAGATCAGTTCAAGAAAGAAGGTAGCCAAAAAGGTATAGTCCATCTGCTTTCTATTCAAATTTTGCTTTGTCTATTTCTGATGATGATCTCGGAATTGTGAAGGAAGCAGTGTATTCAAAGAATGGAAAACACTAGAAAGAGGCCATCGTTGATGAAATGGCATCTTTGCACAAAAATGAGGCTTGGGATCTGGTGGAGTTGTTAGCTGGAAGGAAGCCCATTGGCAGCAAATGGGTGTTCAAAAAGAAGACAAATGTAGAAGGAAAAGTGGAGAAATACAAAGCTTAGTTGGTAGCAAAAGGTTATTCCCAAGTGCCAGGAATTGATTTTGGTGATATCTTTCCTCCTATTGCTAAGGTAACTTCTATTAGATTACTTTTATCTTTTGTTGCTGCTTTTGATTTTGAGGTAGAACAAATGGATATGAAGACAACATTTCTTCATCGGGATCTAGAAGAGGAAATCTACATGAAGCAACCTGAAGGCTTTGTGGTGAAGGGTAAGAAAGAACTGGTATGCAAGTTAAATAAGTCTCTGTATGAGTTAAAACAATGACCAAGTATGTGGTATCAAAAATTTGATACATTTATACGGGGACTTGGCTTCACCAGCAACAAAGCATATCACGATGTGTATTTTAAATTAATTGGTGACCGTGTTATTTATCTGGTCTTGTATGTGGATGATATATTGTTGGTTGGAAATGACAAGGAAATTATCTACGATTGAAGATCCAATTGTCCTCTGAATTTGACATGAAAGATATTGGTGTTGCAAACTACATTTTGGGCATGGAAATTAAAAGATATTGGGAAAAGAGGAAGCTCTGGTTAAACCAGAGGAAGTATGTCAAAACAATACTGCAGAGGTTTAATATGCAGGATAGTAAACCGGTGAAAGTTCCTATTCCTGTAGGTATGAGGCTATCTACTGAACAGTGTCCGAAGACAAAAGAAGAGGAAGAGGACATGTCCCATGTTCCATATGCAAGTGCATTCGTTAGCTTGATGTATGCAATGGTCTGTACTAGGCTAGACATTGCACATGCAGTGGGAGTATTGAGCAAGTTTATATCAAAACTAGGGAAGGAGCACTAGCCAACAATGAAGAGGGTTTTTAGGTATTTGCGTGGCACTAGTGATTATGGTTTGTGCTACCAAGGAAGACCAACATTGGACAGAGTGTTGGATATTCATGGCTTTGTTGATCGAGACCGGGCTGGAGATCTGGATCAAAGAAGATCTACAAGTGGGTATGTGTTTAACCTATTTGGAGGTGTAGTCAGTTGGATGAGTAAGAACAATCTGTAGTGCCACTATCAACTACAGAGGAAGAATACATGGCAGCCACTCATGCAAGCAAGGAAGCAGTTTGGTTGCAGAGATTGTGTGAAAGTATGGGGTTACTACAGGGAGCTATAAGGATAGACTATGATATCCAAAGTGAAATTTTCTTGGCAAAGAACCCTGCTTATCATGCAAAGACAAAGAACATTGATGTTCAGTATCACATTGTGAGGGATATGATAGAAGACAAAAAGGTGTTGCTGGTAAAGGTGGACACTTTGAAGAATATTGCAAATGCATTGACAAAATCTGTGATCTTTGAGAAGTTCTCTTGGTGTAGAGAAACAATGGGCATTGCAGGGCTAGATAAATGACTAAGCTCTCTTGTGGCCTCCTGTGGAAAGAAAACAACAAATGGGAGAATGTTGGGTTATGTTATATTCTTTTCACGACTAGCCCACGTATTTAACTGGGGGGTCACAAGGGGTTTGAGGTGTACCCGTAACCCCACTTTATGGGGTCCAGGGCAACGCCCCAGAAAATTTTGGCTTTGGACCCTATGTTAGGTTGGGCGGACCCACCTATGGTTTTGTGCATGATTTTTGCACATGTTTTTTGGACGTGATGGTTTTCGATCCATGGTATTGGTTGCGATGGTTTTCGGTCCATGGTATTGGATGCTTTGGCATGTATAAATATGTATTATAACATTGAAAGGAACATGATGAAAAAATCAAGCTAGTAATCTCGGTTTTGAGATCCAGGTGAAATCTCTGTGTATATGTGTTTTATGTGTTATGCTCTCATATTGTTTATTTTCTATGTTTTAGAATTCGTATGCAAGTAATTTCTGTACGAGGTTAAAACCTATAGTTCTACAATAGGATTATCTAGCTTTTCTTCTAGTTCTTCTGGTTCCACTATCAATGGTTTGAAGTAGGTTTCTTCTTCCTCTTCTTCAATAGGAATTTCCAATTCTTGAGATAAAATTTGTTCTCCTGTTGAAGATAGGAAAATTATTCCTGTTGTTGGGGATGTAGGATTTACTTCAATTACATCTTTTATTCATGAAGTTGGTGAACCTCTAGGTTGGATTTCAGATCTCAAGACTTCAATAAGTCTATATTGGCCTACTACGGATGGAATTTGACTTTCTGTGGGTGGTGTGCCACTATGTGGTCATGGTGGAGTGAGTGATGATGTGGGAATTAGAATTCTTCCTCAACCTACAAACCTACCTCTAAAGTTTCTTTCCCTATGCATATCATGCTTTCATTCGATGTTTTTTTTAGGCTTCCATTTACACTTCCCCGGCAATGGCTCCAAGATGTTTGGTAAATTTAATGTTCTTAAATTGCAAGCAAAGATTATCGGCCAAAGTTGGTAAACTTATGAAGTGCAAGTGGACTATATATGCTAGAAGCCTTTATTTCACTTTGTAAGATGATGTTTATATTTTCTTTGGGGATTTTTGTTGTTATCTAGGTTCCTATTGGATTAGAGTTAGATTCCTACAAATTAATGAGTGGAAGTTAAGCTATTGTTAGACTAATCTACCAGGTCATATCTATATTGAGTATCATTCTAAAATATCTTATATTAATCATTCTAAAATTATGAACCTATCCTAAACACCTTGTTGCTATAAAATAGAGTGCTGAAATTCAAATGATTCTAAGAGAAAGAAAACGATGCTTTAAAAAATGTTTGCAAAATATATATAGATTCTGGTTCTAAAAAGCGTGAAGGTAATATTCTAATGCTGATTGTAGCATATATACAAGTTCTAATTCTAAAAGCATGAAAACAATCTTTTAACATTAAATATAATTAAGTTAAAAACATTGAAGAAAATAACCATTAAAAAACTGTGAAGAAATTCAAGTGCAAACGAAATAATGAGATTTAACTAAGTTATAATGAAATGATGAAATAGTGAAGTAAGGAAACTAAGCTAGAACGAAATGACAATTTGATTACAAAAAGCGATAAAATGAAATAAATTAAACCTTGATTGTCTGTAGGGACCCTCTGCATACAACGCATGTAAATCACGCTCACATATGCATCGAATAACATAAAGGTAATTTTGAGTCAATTGGAGAACAAAGGTCTGTTTCACACAATTTCTTCAGAGATTAACTATTACTTCCTTGTTATCCTGTATAGAGGATACATGTTTATATATAAAATGCATGCTCAACAGTTTGAGAGTTCTTTGCCTACAAGCTTTTTAATCAATCCTTATTCAAATTCGAAACTGAACAATAAAAGCGTTGTCTCGACAATTTTCTATTTGGAAAGAAAATCAGAGAAATGTGATGCATTCGAACTTCTCCTGCTATGTGTTTGACCCGTGCCTTTGACTACGCCACTATAAGATTCCTTCAATGAATGGGATTCAGTGAATAGGAGGATATCCATGAGGGAATCAATCCTCGACAACCAATGTGCTTCTTTGCTTCGTTGGCGCCCTGGAACCCTGCAAACGATGGAGATAGTTGCAGATTTGTAAAATAGCTGTAGAATCATGTTAATTCTATAACTAACGCAATCTTTAACATAATAATAAGGCACATTAATGAATATGAAAAATAATACATATATGAGTTTTTACCTTATCAAAATCTATGATTTTGTTGCTTTTATTGAGTTGATAAAGATGATGAAAAGAGGAAAATGGAGGAAAAAGGCTATCAGAACAAAATAATTATGGAACTCTACAATTTCCTTTGGTGGACTATTCATTCTATTTCTACATGTTTAATCATGTTTTCTTTCAACTTGAATGCTAATTGGTTTTCTAGAATAGAAGTGCACTTAGTAATAGGATCATTTTCATTTAGGAGGGAATTGGGAGGGTCTAAATTGAGTTGATATATAATAATAGTGATATAATTATCCCTATTATTAGTGTCTTCGTTATCTTATGATTCAATTCTTTGAATAGGATTTTGTTATATGTTGTTTTCATATTACATTTGCCTAGGTTTCATTTCTGTGGATTTACCATACATTTATTCATATTTTATATATTACATTTGCTTGTTAGATTATATTAGTAATTTAATTTCGATTAGAGAGAATAATAAAACACCTTACCTTACATATGATAGCAAAACCATAATTCAAAATATCTATATTTCAATAAATAAAGGTCTAATTAGGCACCTTTCTCAACTAAGCTTTTGTTGTTGATCAAGATCATTTAGCTAAATTGACAAGGTGTAAACGTTATATAAAATATAGAATTTAATATCTACAACAAAGGAACTGTAATTGTTTATAACATGGTGGTAATTTCATTCTCTTACTTGCAAATCATAGAAACACGGGGTTTAGATTCATCCACATAGTCATCAACAATAAGATTTAGGCAAGGCATGGGATAAAGTTGAATCTTGTTTCATCAAGCTTTAATTTCTCAATGACTTTGTCACCCATTTGAAATTTTCCTTGATCCCATAATAAATTGTTACTCTTTTCTTTGGTGATAAAAATTGCTCTCTTTTGTAGGTAAGAAAAACTCCAACGAATTTTCCTTAAAATTGTTTAATGCACTTAGTAGAGTAAAGAAAAAATGGCATTTATAAAGAATGTCTAAGAAAGAAATACATGACCATTGATCCGAAATCATGGGACAAATATTTGAATTGAATCAAGAATACCAAATTTCATTGACCTCCTATTTCATTGGAGATTTCAATTTCTATAGTCTAAAGAAACTTTTCATTTACAAAATTGGAAAGTTTAATGAAGCTCATGAGTGGAAATGATTTGAGTAAATAAAAAATAGGCCAGAGAATCATATAATGATACTAAATAATTATATGTCAAAGAGATATTTTTGGGACTCTTTTCCTTCCACTTATGTTTCGCTTCAAACAAATTAACTCCAATCCAAAAAACAAACTAGGAGGATTGAATAACAAATGCTACCACAAGATCTTATTTTCACCATTATCTCCTTTGTAATTTGTTGTGGCTAAACACAATCTAAATTAGAAAGGTATGTAACTATATCCATTATAATGTAATATACTCAAGACTTAGATTATGAGAACACCACATTCCAATGTTGAAGATGCCAACTTATAAAACATTTAAATCTACTTATCCCAATGCTTGAGCTTTTCCTCTTATGGAAAAAAAGGTACATAATGAAAACCAAAGAGATGGATTTTTGGGGGGAAATTGAGTTCCAATATTAATGTTGAAAAAATGAAGTCATTTAGGAACAACATGTGCTAATTGGGGAATCCACTCCTTTATTATGGGATAGAGTACAATAAAAGGATATAAGGCCTTCCTCCGTGACGCTGACCATATTAGTTGAAGCTGTTCTAGGTGGGAGAAAAAGACATCATGAAATTGTTACTTGAAATTCAAATAAGGGACTAGATTCTTCTAAGAATTATGCTATCATAACTTCCAACTTGTTGTGAGCGACTATGTTTCCTTCTTCAAAGGGATGGAAAGAAGTTAAAAAAGAGAAGGGAAAAAGGGAAAGGTTAATGATCATATTTTCAAGTGAAAGAAATGAAATGCACGTTAATTATGTAATTTTAATATTTTTAGGAAGATTGCACATGTTATTTTCCATATGTAATATGTACCTATTCTTTTGCACATGTATAGTGTGAATTTGTACTTGTTTTTCATTATATTATGATTTTTCTTTTCTTCAAGTTGTATTACCAAATGTCTCTCTTTGGATTAACACATTGATCATTGTAGGGGACTCCTTAGTCATCATTTGTCATCTTCATTTGGTATCTTCTATGACACATGTGAAACTAAAATCAATCTTTAATCTGATCCACTCTAGTATGGGATCCTTTGTGGCATTCCAAGAAAAGGATGTAATAAGGAAAAATAATGTTTAGGTTTATTCCCTACCTAATTTGGTAATTAATTATGAAGTTGAGCTCTTGAATACAAACAATCATGTATCACATGTTTTGATCCATTAGTGCAATTATAGGAGGAACCATTGGATGGAACTAATTGGTAATTGTGAGCGTGATCATTTTACTTTCCTCATTTGCTGGCATGACATTGTACTTTGATTCAATCATGAATAATTCAAGGATGATATCTCACCATGTGAAGAAAGCGATGGAACAATGCATTGAGGAGTTCAACAATTTATGTTTTCCCACAATGGGTTTGATGTAGAGGTTGAAAAACCTGACGAACCCCATTCATGTGGTCCTTAGGGAGGTTACCATTGAGAAGTAAATTTAGAAACTAGGGCATACAATGCCTCCAATTGGACATTAGTGCACCGACCTAGCAACTAATATCACAAATGTGGTATTGTATCTTAGTCTGTAGGTTCGATGGATGTTGATTTAGTGGTTCAAGGTTGTTGGTTGATCACACATCTCTTTCTTTTACATCTTCAAAATCATTTATCACAATTGTTTGTCAGGATTATTTATTTGAAGTGCTATTTATTCCCTATTATGGTTTTTTTTGTCCTTCTCTACCTTTAATTTGGGTATTTCATTGGATATTGTCCCTCTAAACCAACATGGTGGTAGTTCATGACTTATTAGTTTTCAGGGTATTACTAGTATCATCAAAACCTTTAGTCATAATGGGTAGGTGCCCTCGTATCTATCACATGGCCTTTGAACTAAAGGACCTTCAAGTTGTTGTGGCTTAGATGTAGTTGAGATACAACCAATTATTGACTCAATTGACCTCTCCAATGTAGGTTCTCTTAAAGTAGTGACAATAGCTTCAAAGAGATGAGGACGAGATAGGTAGCCTTCATAGCTAAATTGATTTAATGTGCATTACATCAAGGTATTGCCACTTAAGCTTGCATAGTGTCATTAAATTAAACATTATAGAATGGCATTGTCACTTAAACAAGGTTGAGGTTTCATTTTCTTTAAAAGAATTTTTTATACTTCAGTGAAATATGATAATGGAATAAAATGATAAAGAACATTACAAATGATATTTATAACACTTTTGAACTATATTTAATTGAGGATTAACATAGAAACCCCTTAGATAAAAGATGGACACAAATATTTACTAAAACTAATTTGAAAAGATAAATAACATTTTCAATGAACCATAAACTATAGACACAAATATCTACTAAAAACTAGTTTTAAAAAGATAAATAACACCATAGAAAAATCTTGTAAGATTTAAGCTCTTATATCTAAGAATTTTTTTTACAAATAATATCAAATTCCATATTACTTATATCAAATTTCATTTTCTCAATTCACTTAGCTACACATTAAAATATAAACACTCACACCCACTAATATTGATGATCAGAATTCATTCACCCAATTGACCTCACTGCCCACTCTAGGCATACTAGCCTGCCTCTTAGAATATAGATCTACCTTAAAATTGGCGCCACACATTTTCCCCTCACTGTCAACACGAGGGATTGGCTTCATCTTATGCAAAGGATGTTGAAAACTCTGCAAGCCACCTGAGGTAGAGAAAAAGCACCCTGTAAAGGAAAATGCAACAACCAACCTCAGATAAGGAGTTCTATAGCCTTTATCTTGCTTCACTCGACTATTCAAAATGCTAAAGTTCATATTAGCTTTAATAATAGGCATTCCAATATTACCTCGGGGAAAAGGAGCAAAGGATTTCCCACATCCTTCTTTGAGGACTTTTGAGTCATCACATAGGACGAGGCAACCGTCAGCTGCAGTGCCCCAAAAGAAAGGCACTGAACCATCAGAATCCTGGCAATAAAAAGAGTTTCTGAGTCAAAATGCCAAGAAATCCCCAATTTAAGCAATGTTCAAATAAATACCGAAGCGTATCATTATTTTAATTCGACAGACTTTTCAAAGTGCAGTGTTAGTTTTCTATATATATGGGGTGGGGGGAGAGTACAACTACGGTGGAGAGAGAGATAAGCGTACAACTGCGGTGAAGAGAGTCTGGGCAGTAGAGTCATAAAGAACGAAGGCGAACTTTCCAGAGAGATCTCTGACGACCTGATCAGCAGGGTAGGGTCCCCGATCTCTGAGAGTCCGATACGCTTCAATCACAAGGGTCACTTCATTTACAGATTTGTTGAGACCATATCGTTGTCTTAACACTGCTATATTATCCAAGAATCCCTCGAACATGCAGAATATGCCATCTATAACTCCGAAAGATCTGAGAAACTCAAGAATCAGCGATTATAAGACATCTATAAATGATTTTTTTAAAGTTGGGTGGGATTCTATCTTTACGGTGTTTAATATATCACCTCCATTAATTAAATGAGTAACATTATATTAAAAAATGTTTAATAAAACATCCCCATCACAATCTATCTAAAACTCTATAAACTCCACATGAATAAATTTAAAAAAAAACAAGAAAATAAGATATGCCTTGGTGTCAGGAGAGGCTGGCGCGAGTGAGTGTAGGCCATGGTAACCGCATCCCCAAGGTTAATGCAGACGGTTCCAGAATTGGCAGAGACGAATGAATTAACCAAATCGATGCCATTTTTTCTCTGCTCAACCTCAACATGGGGGCTCGTCAACTCCTTAGGGCCTTGTGCCACGGAGCTCTTCAATACTGTCAGCATTTTGGCAGAAACAACTTGGAGAAACAAAAACAAAACTAAGAGATACTTTTTACAGCGAAGATAAGACAGAACAACACTGGCTGCTTTCTTGCGTTCACTTCAATGGATGTCTGTATTATTGCGTTTAATCACTCACGAACTTTGGTGTGTATATATATATATAACCAAGTAAAAGCGCTCATTGATTATCCAGGGAATTGGATATCCGCGTCACCTCGGTCCGGAAATATGTATGTATTGCTAATCTGGTCTAGTCAGGCTGACGCTCACAATGGATAAGGTTTTGGATATCGTTTCAACTTTCAATGTTTTGAAGAATGAAGGTGCGACCAATTATTGGCCCCACCTTCTGGAATCATTTTTCAAGATGGTGAAGGTAGGTGCCGGAGAAAATTATATTCCCTGAAAGGAGCACCGGAAATGAAAATATAACTTATTTTAACTCTTATATGACAGTAAATAATCCGTTCTGCCGTAGTTTCACGAGGCGTTGTTTCGAAAACAATGGAGTTTTCTGGATAATTTTGATAAAATTAGGCAAAAATATTTGGAAATCTTAGTTGTTGTTCCGAAAACAATAAATTTTTTTGATAAAAATTAACAAAAATATATAGAAATCTAAATTATAGTTATCAACTTTCAAGGTTTTAGATTTTCTAGAAATATTTGATAATACTGAATCTATTTTCACTCTAAAAATACTATTAAATCACTCTGCATGTCAAAAATTTTGGTAGAACAAAAATAAGATTATTTTTGGTAGAATAACTTTGTATGAATTTAATTTTTATTAAATTATATATAGAAAAGTTATAATAAAAATGAACTTTTTTAATAATTGCGATCGACTCCTAAAAATAACCTTGACACAAAAACAACTAACTTAACTAAAATAAATCATAAAACAAAAGCTCATCTTTATACGCTAATTTTGCTGCATGTAAAATATAATTCGCAAGAAATCAAGACAAAGACGCAAATTGACCATCCCGAGTTAGTTGCAGAAACCGATACTCATGGTATCATGTGTCTAAATATAATATTTATTGATTTATTCGTATCAATATTTGTTGACTTATTCATACAAATCCAAAACCTTATATCGTATTAATATAATTTAATAATAACTTTTACTTTTATTATTAGAAGTAATAAATTAATAACGTACGTCTCAATATATAGAATACCATATTGAAAATCAGAGGGCACATTGGGTAGAGGAAATGATGGCAAGTAATGATAGTTGAATTGTTATCATAATAACGTAGCAGTCTTGAATAAAAAAGAAATAAATATGAAAATATTGTAATAGCTTTTAAAATGAAGAAAATATAATAATAAAATAGTTTTTATATATAAATAAATAATTTAATTTAATTTAATTGTGTTTAAAATTTAAATTTATAGGACATAGTTTAATTGGTGATTGTTCTGATAAGAGGAGTTATGTCTTATTAGATTTATTAGGTATTTTTTAAAATTAGAATTCTAAATTGTAAAATTTGCAAAATCTAAATTTTTAAAAGCTTTTTAGAGCACTAAATAGATTTATGCATTCAAAAATGCATTTTAAATAACAAAAAAATCATAGTGTTGTCAATAAATGTATCATTAAATTTTGAGAAAAGAAAACAAAAACATTGAAAATAAGAAATATTGTGAATTATAATTATCATCTCATAGTGATGCTCGTTGAATTTCATCATGAATTAATTTTATTTATAAAATAAGAACTTCACTTTTTGTTATGTAACACAAAATTACAAATAATAATTATGAATAATTAAAATTGAAGGAGCTCTATAAGGCTTAGGGTTTGTTTTGCAACAACCTTTTAAGAAACCAGAGAATCATGTTGCCGCATTAAAAGATGTTTTATATTTGGACACTATTAACGCTGCTAGATCTACTTACATACATGATGTAACAACCATGGTCAAAATTCCATGTAAATAAAGTTAATAAAGAAAAGATAATAATTAAGGTCATGGGACACATATTCCAAGGTGAGTGTTGAGCAAAACATCTTAGCGTGGGTTTTCATTTCGTTTAGTATGGGTAAGGAAATTAGCAAAGGCAATGGCAAAGCCTTTGGAAAGGCATCATGCATTAATTGGTATTTTAGTTATGAAAATAAAGGAAATTAGGAAAAAAGAAAGATGAAAAGTTGAGTGTTGGGAAAAACATCTTAGTGTGGGTGTTCATTTGTTTTATTATGGCAAAGGAAATGACGAAGGCTTTGGAAAGGATTATTGGCATTTTATTTATGAAAATAAAAGAAATTAGGAAAAAATGAAGGTGAAAGGTCATAGGTTGCATGTGAGGAGGAAAATAAAGGAAAATAATGGAAATTGAAGAAAATAGTGGTCTCATTAATAAAAAGGCTCATGACAATGAGTTGGTATGTTTTTTCAGCTCAGTTTTGGAGCTATCTCTCTATTCTCTCTCTCTCTCTCACTCTTGGACATTTAGAGCATTCTTGGAGCACTCTACCATTAGATCAAGAAAGCAAAGGAAGGACCAAGAAGGCAAAGATCAAGAAAGGAAGAGCAACATCTAACAACTACAATGGGATTATTTACACGTATCGATTTGCATGTGTGATTTCCTTTCTAGTTTTGGCATTCATGGTACATGCATGTGTGTATTTGGTTCTCTTGTTATTGTTGGCATGGGTTTTTCTAGGTGTGATAGTGTTCTTCAGTGTTGCCTTGCCATTTCCAAATAGCGATGGTGTGATGGGTTCTCTTGTATTTGATTGAGTTAGATTACCAGATGGTTTTGAAACTCAGTGAGGTGGTCTCTGAAAGAGAGAACGCAAAGCCTAGGAATCCCTGAACAGGGTTGGGATTATGGTAAAGATGGATTTTGTGTGCCTCCATGGACCTAGGAATCCTCGAATGGTGAATGATTGGATATATGGTAAAGCCTAGATGTGTATGCCCTCAATCATGCTTAGGAATCCTTGACCAGTGAATGGAGGGATATATGGTAAATCCTGGAGTGTGCAGTCTTGATTATGACTAGGAATCTGCAATCGTTGTATGGCAGGATTTACAGTAAAGCCTAAAGACTAGGAGACAATAAAAATCCTCATGGTGTAGGTGGACAATCAGGTGGCATCCATGATTTTTTAGCACCTAGCGATCTAGTGGGGATTTCGGTAAAGCCTCGGGAATCCTCATTTGGTTTGGTTTTGAGTCTCACATTCATGATGGGAATATGGCACAAGGGTGATTGGCTAAAAGAAATATTTGGTTCAGCTAATCATGGTCAGATGGTTCATGGTAGTCCCAAACCTGGTTGGATTTTTCATTCATTAATAATAGTTTAATCTCCTTGGTATTTCATGTGTAAATTTACTGGCTTATATGGTTATTATATGTTTGTTTTTTATGTTGGTTATATGTTGGTTATGAGTATGTTTTATGATAGACTTGATGTATGGCTCTCATCATGTTTTGATTAGTAATTGAAAGTACAATGAATATATAACCTAATAGATGATAATGCAACTATTGTGATATGGAAACAATTCTTCTTTACGAATCTTAGATAAGTATCAAACCCTATGTTCAGATGTATATTTATGACCTATAGATTTCTTGTTCATGATATGTTTGAAAAAATGTCTATCTGCATGACTAAGCCTTGTTAGGTCAACTTCTTAGCTAGGATTTGTATGAAAGGCTTTGTCCTTGTGTCATTCATGGTTCTAGAAAGCGTCATTAAGTTATAATCAGAGGTTTGGATGCTAGCCTAACAACTGCATTAAATCTCGCAGTCATAGGCACACAACTAGGTGATAAAGAATACAGTTGCTCCCTTGTAGGCATCATGCGTGGAATTAGAGGGTTTTAGTTGAAATCAAGTAGTGTTATTCTAGTGTCTAGGAGATTAGGGCACTGAAAAAAGAGGTTCAATTGAAGGTCTAGCACCCAGAAGGGTGGTTTAGCCCTTGGAGGTCCTATAACACCTAATAGGGAAATCATTAAGGGTTTTGGTTTTTTGATTCCACTTCCTTAATGTAATCTACCAGATTGAATTATATCATAGTAACTCTTCATTACATGTTTACCCTAGTAGGCCGATAACTTGGGTAAATTTGGGAGGAGGGTGTTATAGAGTGGTATCATAGCATTCTTCACCCCGAGGGCTGGATAGACAGTGTGTTGGCCATGCACTCATTTCAGTTGCATATATGTGCTCTCTATGCTTGTGGTCTATGTACTTGATGTGCATGCATGGTGGTGGTCATGGTTGTAGTGGTGTCACCATGTGAAAGTGGATGGTGTGTTGTTGGATGTGGTCATCATGAGTGTATGCCAGTTATGCATTGGTTATGCATGTTAGTGCTTATATGTTGTTGCAAATATATTGAGATGATGATAGTTGTTGTGCATGAAGGCATGATATGTGGTTGGTATGGTCATGCATTGATAACTAGATAATGGTTGCAATGGTGTTTATATAATGTTATGATTATGATTATACATGTATTGTGTTAATCTGGTTGGTCTTGTAGACGAGATATCCTGCCCTAAACTATATCGAGGTATGTTGACTATGTTATGTTTTGGTTTTAACTGACATGGTGTACTTGTAGGAAAGAGATCAAAGATTAGCAGCAACATGGTAGATTACAGTTCATAAGATTCTCCCTAGGGGTTAGGTGAGCAGCGTGGTGTTGGGAATTCTTCTAACTTAGTAGACACATTAAGAAGCTTGAAGGAATAAATAAGAAGTTGCAAGGAAAATAATGACAGGAGCATTCAGGCACAGGAGAAATAAGCAGAAGTCAATGCAGGTATCCTTCAAAGATTTTCAGAATTGTAGAGAGAGGGACCACTTTGAATCAACCTTCCACAGGAGGATAGAACAAATGTGACATATGGAAGTAGATCTCATGGTAGGTACAGATCAGATATAGAGGACACAATCAAAGATTGCATGCTCTTGGATACTCCAGATAGGAGAGGTGATGGACACAAGTTCTATTCTAGTTCTGGTTCTATCAGACACTGTGATCATCATCGTTATCATCCTTAAATTAGGAGTGACAGGGGATATTTTCTAGATGATTTCAAGAAAGAGAATCCACCTACCTTTCATGGGGATTTGAAGAACTCATAGGATGCATAATAACAGCTACTTGTGATGAATAAATTCTTTGAGCCACATGATTACACATAATATAAAGGATAAAATAACTATCTCCAACCTCAAAGGGAAAGAAAACATATGGTGGGAAGATGTGAAGTAGGTCAAAGACATTAGAACAAAAAAGTTGAGTTAGCATGAATTGAAAAGACTTTTGAGGAAGAAATACTTGTCAGAGTGGTACTATGATAGCAAATCCAAGGATTTTTATGAAGAAAAGATGGGAGCGTTGATAGATGAGAAGTATATGACTAAATCTCTGGAGTTATTGAGGTATGTATCATAAATTAAGGATGAGAAGGCCAAAGTTTAGAGATTTTTCAGTGGATTTCCATTAAGATTTAGAGATTGGATTGAGTATGATGCACGTCAGTCACCTCAGGAAGTTATTAGGAAATTGACGCATTGTTATGAGCATTCGAAGAATAAGACATAATCATAGCAAGGTTGGAAATGGAAAGACAAAGCTAAATGTCAATGGTAGAGGAAAAGAAGAAGGCCTCATGATGCAGGTGAGAAACAAAATGATGCACCTTCAAAGAAGTTTAATGGGTCACAACATGGTGGGCAACATAATAAAGGTGATGGTACAAGACAATTTCATTGTTAGACATGTGGCGAGGAGCATGTTAAGAGGGATTTCCCATAGCATCAGTGTGGTAGGCCTAAAATTTAAAGTGCACAAGAAGCGAAAATTGTTGGGGATGATGGGTAGAGTATTCATAAAATCTATACAGCATTGGAGAACAAGTAGGCATATCATTAGGAAATTGTTATTGAGATGTATAGTAAGCTTTGCGACCAAGTTGTTTCCATTTTGATTCTTAGAGGGGGAGGGGTGAATTAGTATTAAGCCTAGTTTTAACCTTTATTTCAATCTTTTTTTCATTCAAACTTGAGAACCATCCATGTGAGAGAAACCATTAACAAACCATAATAACAGGCATATCAACCCATACAATCATACACATCATGGGAAACAAACACATGAGACAAAAAGGTTTTACGTGGAAACCATTTCGGGAAAAAAACCACCAAAGCTTGTTGTTGTTATTGATGTAAAATAAGAGCACCTACTATATTACATCAATTTGTTTGTGAGACACCACTCACAAGAAGCACCAACTCCCTTTGATTTTTTGCTAGCTCCCACTAGTAGGAAGCACCAAATCCCTCCTTTTGTAGACACTTGATCAACTTACCAGAAGCACCATCTAAAGAACCAACTTCACAGATTTGTTGCAAGCACCAACTTGTGGGAGGCACCAACCCCCAAGCCTTCTTCAAACAACTACTAGAGATGGAAGCACCAACTTCCTATATGAAATCTCTAACCCACACTCATTAAGGAACTAAATGGTCACAATACATGGTAGCCACTATGCTTGATATAAGATTTGTTCTTTGCTCACTCTGCTCAATCTACTGTAGCCCGTTGTTCTTCTTAACAACGTTCACTAACACACAAAACCCTTTGAACTATTCCCACTCTGCAACAACATAATCGACTGGGATCTCTTCTCCTGGCCATCTTTCTGCTTAGGCACACCTCACCTCTTCGTCGCAACGCACTCACAATTAGAGTTATCCACATGACTCACTCTCCATGGCATATATTTTTCTCTTGGACCTCTTTCATTCCATAAGCTCCCTCTCGAGGTCTCTTTCCCCTTCATAGGAACTCTCGACCTCTTCTCTATAGAACATGCTAACTTGGACACACACACAACAACACATACACACACAAAGATCTCTCCACGTACCTCTTTCAATATAATGCTACTGCCCCCCCCCCCCCCATTTCTCATCTGCAATTCTGAGTTTTGTTCCTCTGTTGCACACTAGTCAATGCTACCTCTACTTCCATCCAAACTACTCAAGAGTATACTCTTCAAGATGGTTCTCCATTTTGTTGTTGCATCTGATGTGCTTGAATTCTTCCACTTCAATTAAATCAAACACTAGGAATGTGCTCCTAAGAATTTCTCCATACTGATAATTAATTCTCATTCAAAGTGCACACTCCAACAGGAACATTCCTTTCTGTAAGACAGGCCCAACACTCTTCCCTACGAATCATGGTCTTAGTCAACTTGAACTAGTGATATTTGATAGTTGCTATTTATTCTGATGACCAACTCCTTTGCGCTAATTTACTCTTCAACTACTGACTCATCCAATCTTCAATACTCCTTTGTGTTGTTATATCAAATTTGTTACAAAAAAGTGATATTTCAAAGCCTAAACATCTCGTAACTCTATTAAGAAGATGTTATGATATTACAATATTCGGATTGGCCTTTAGCCCCTTCTTCTTAGTTCCTTATCGCATTTGATCCATAATAGAACTGATGTATGTGGCCATTGGTATAGTACATAGGTGTTAAGTCCTTTAGAATCATGTTGGGGTTGTTTCTCCTCTTGTTATTGCTTTGCACCCTTAGTTTTCTAGGCTTGATGACCAAGTTCCAACAACATCATAATCTCCACATATCGTAACTTTTCCAAAAATTCATTTAAGGCAAAGTTCTGAAATCTCCAATATCTAAAAGCTCCATAGGACTTAGGTTCTAAGCCTCACTCTACATCCTTAGTTCTAGTATTTTCCTCGACGAAGTGCCAACACATTGCATCCCCTTTTAACGCAACTTTATTAAGGGAGATGTTACGAAATCTCAAAATTCTAAGTTTCCTTTAGCTCCTTTTCTCTTATCTCCTTCTTATTTTTCCCATATGACTATGTGTTGTGACCGATGACATAAGTCCTAGGTGCTATGGACTTCAGGCTCCTACCAGGGGCCTATCTCCTTGTGTGTTTTCTCTTTCCCTTAGTTATTTTGGATTTCTCGACTAAACTCCAACACATCAGAAGCCCTTGGCATCCAAACTTCTCTCCAAACTACAATTAGAGAGGAGTTTTGAAATCCTAACCTCCAAAATACTTCATAGCAATTAAGGTGCTAGGCCCTGCTTTGTGGCCTTGGTTTTTTTTTTTGGGTCTCCATGACGAAACACCAATCCAAATCATAAGCTCCTTTCATCATAACTTTTTTAAATATCATTTTCACAGGAGTTAATGGATCTCTCACTTCTGATATACCAACGTGTAAGATGACATCATGATGATGTCATCATCTCCAGATGGCACTTCCTTAGTGGTGACAAGTGTCAAATACATTTTCCCTAATAGGACACCCAAAATGTTGAATCTGATCACCACGTTTCCTCCATATAGCCACATCATGATGACATCATTTTCCACTAGAAACTCCTTAGGGCCAATCACCTATTGCCATGTGTCCTATTGGAGGAGAGAGAAAGGCTCTCTGGTTCTTTGGTTTTGCAATGAATTTCTTTTGTAATTCAGTTCCTTGCAAACCTTAGCGCTTTCAAAAGAAATCAGTTATTAAGAACTTACAAGATTCTTATCTCTAAAATGTTGAAGTTTGTTTGCTTCAAGGTTCTGATATGCTGCCTCTTTCAATGTTCAAATACGATGCCTCCTCAGCCCTTCCGACATTGGGTCTTGATGTTCTACCTGCTCCAATATTCCAATTTTGCCTACTGCCCTGGTTCCGAGGTCCCGAAATTTGGCCATGCTGCCCTAGTATCAGATTCAAACTTTCTTAAAAGGGAATTACATTAAGGTTATGAAGTTCCGAGGTCCTGAGGTTTTGAGCCATCTAAATTTTCTAGGTTCCTCTACCATATATGTTGAGTTTTACATTGCTGCCAACTTTGGCTATATGCCTAGACTCCTCTAATCACCTTTTAACTCTTCTTTCAGGGCTTAAGTCGCCAAACTTTAATTGGGAATTTTTCTTAATCCATGAGGCGATTTGTTGACTTCCACATATTGTTGGAAATATATCTATGAGAATTACCTAGTGGAGAAGGTTGAGTGTAGTCTTTCATCCCATTTTCTACCTAAAAAATGGGTGCAAAATCTCTGTTGTTCTTTGCACCTTAACCGTATTTCTTGTGCCTATAACTTACCCTTCGAAGGCATTATGGGATTCCCAGCCACCATAGTCATCATTTTATGGCTTCTTGAATAATCCTACTACTTTGATGATTCACTGCAGAGTACTGTAATAACCACATGACTCCTCCTAAGATTTATGCCTCAACGAAATCAAACTAGCCCAATTACCATCACAGCTAGGCTAGGGAACATCAAATCCAACATCTACTACCAAAAACCTCCATGCTAGTATGGTTTAAATCAATGCCAACACTCTTTCTAAGAGTTATAAAATGCCAACTTCCCAACGCATCTCCCATCATGATTAATGACATCAACGCCAACGCATTTGCAGTCACTATCTATCCAAACAACATCAATTGTCTAACAATAGAAAATATGAGTTATTATGGGATAGACTTACATGATTAGAGCTTACAGGGAGGACATCAGGATGGCAGGTACATGGATCTTATGCATAGGTTACAACAGGGTACAAGTGGTTAGCATGTGGACTATCATCTTACCACATATGGTTTGGTCAAAATTAGGGACAATATGTATGTGTTGAGTGACAGTGAGATCAAGAAGACTATCTTCTAAGAGTTTCATGAAAAACCATATTTAGGTCACCCACGATACTAGAAGACATTGACAATAGTGAAGAAGTTTTAATATTGGACTAATTTGAAGAAGGATGTGGCAAAGTTTGTGGCTAGGTGTTTGGACTGTCTATAAGTGAAAGAAGAATGTAATCACCCAAGTGGACTAGTACAACCAATTTTGATTCCAGAGTGGAAGTGGGAGGTCATTTCCATGGATTTCATTATAGTTGTGTTTAAGACATCTAGATAGCATGATTCCATCATGGTTGTTGTGGAAAGGTTGACAAAGGTATCACACTTCATTCTAGTGAAGTCTACATATTCAACTAGTGATGTGGCATAGGTATTGATCAGAGATGTAGTGAGGTTGCATGGAGTTCCAAGGAAGATTGTGTCAGGCAAGGATGTTATGTTCACTTCAAACTTTTGGAAGGAGTTGTTTGTAGGTTTGCGTACAAAGTTGGCCTTCATCACAAATTATCATCCACAGATAGATAAACAGATAGATAGGGTTAACGGGATATTGGAGGACATGTCGAAGCTGAATGTGATGCATCAACAATGGAAGTTGGATCAATATCTTCCATTGGTTAAGTTTTCTTACAACAATGGGTACCAAGAATCTTTGAGGATGAGTCTGTTTGAAGCATTTTATGGGAAAAGTTATAATACTCCCATTAGTTGGAGTGATCCAATGAATAGGGTGGCTATTGGACCATATATGTTGAGAGAGATGGAACAAGAAATGTAGGTAATCAAGAAGAATATGAAAGCATCATAGGATAGGTAGAAATGTTATGCAAATATGAACAAGTTATGTAAGGAGTTTCACGTTGGGGAATAGGTGTAATTACGCGTCAAGCACAACAAGAGCTCCTTAAGGATTGGATCATGTGCAAAGTTGGCACCTCAGTGTTGTGGACCTTTCAAGATTCTTGAAAGGACTGGACCAGTAGCCTATCAAATTGGACTTCCTCCAACAATGAAATTCCATGATGTTTTACATGTGTCATTGCTTAAGAAGTATGTTAAATTTTCTAATCATGTGATTGACTGGTCTATATTGTAGGTTGAGCCAGATGTAGAATTTTAGCTAGAACCTCATTGTATATTGCATAAAAATATGTTCATGCTCCGAAGCTGAGAAATCGAATAGGTTAAAGTGTAGTGGAAGCACTTTGGGTCCAATGAAGCTACATGGGATATGGCAGATCAGATGCGGGCTATGTAGCCTTCTCTATTCCCTGGTTGAGCGAATGCTTTTGGTATATGTTTTGGTGTGACTTTTTTGGTATCTGTACATATGTATACAAATGTAAATATGTCCATGAATTGTGTTATGAAGCTCCAATAAGTAGTATGGGTGTCATGTTGTTATGGTTGTTATTTTATTATGTGTCATGTTCGTTTGCTTCTTAGTAGTTTGATCATTGTAAATATTGAATCTAGCTAAGTTATAAAGCTCCATGGGAAGTATGTTTTTCTTTCATGACTCTTGTTGGTTGTATATGTCAATGAACACTGAGGAAGGTGTTCCCCCAAGGTGGATGGTTCTATAACAAACCTGGTCAAAATTCCATATACATAAACTTAAAAAGGAAAAATAATAACCAAGATCATGGGACACATATTCCAAGATGAGTGTTGGGAAAAAAAACCTAGTGTGGGCGTTCATTTGGTTTATTATGGCTAAGGTAATTAGCAAAGAAAATGGTAAAAGCTTTGGAAAGGCATGAGTCATTAATTGGTATTTTATTTATAAAAATAATGGAAATTATGAGAAAAGGAAGGTGAAATTTCATAAGTTTCATGTGAGGAGGAAAATGAAGGAAAATAATGGAAATTGGAGAAAACAGAGGCTTCATTATTAAAAATGCTTCTAAGGATCAGTTGGTACCTTTTGTTAGTTCAAGTTTGGATCTCTCTCTCAATTCTCTCTCTCACACTCTTAGAAACTTAGATCATTCTTCGAGCACTCTAGCATTAGATCAAGGAAAGAAAAGGAAAGACCAAGAAGGCAAAGATCAAGCAAGGAAGAGCAACATATAATAGCCACAAGAAGATTATTTGTAGGTATTGATTTGCATGTGTGATTTCCTTGCTATATTTGGCATGCATGATACAAGCATGTGTGTATTTGGTTCTCTTGTTGTTATTGGCATGGGTTTTACCAGGTGTGACAGTGTTCCTCAGCCTTGCCTTGCCATTTCTAAATAGTCATGGTGGGATGGATTATCTTGTATTTCATTGAGTTGGATTTCTGAATGATTTCGAAACTGAGTGAGGTGGTCTCTAAAAGAAAGAAAACAAGGCCTAGTAATCCCTGAACTATACTATGTTTCTAGTAAAGCCATATATTATGTGCCTCGATGGGCATAGGAATCCTTAACTGGTGAATGTCAGGATATACAGTAAATTGTGGAGGTGTGGACCCTTGACTAGGTCTAGGAATCCTTGACTGATGAATGATGGGATATACGGTAAATCCTGGAGGGTGGAGTCTTGATTAGGCCTAGAAATTCTCGATCGTTGGTGTGGCGAGATATATGGTAAAGCCTAGAGACTAAGGGATAGGAAAATTCCCCACAATGTAGGTGGATAAATCCAGTGGTTGTAGATTTTCCCGTAGATTCATAGCTCATGTAATTTACTAAAACACAAGGCAAGAATGCACTCTACTCTTTAAACAATGGAAACCAATGATAAATAAAAATAATAATCGACAAGAGGAAGATAATAAAACACATAATAAAAAATGTTCTATGGGGAAGACACTGCTCAAAGGCCTAACTATCTATTGTATTAATCAAAAAATAGAGTGATACTACAAATCTTGTTCTCACAAGAACAATTCCAAATAATTATGATCAACTCTTTGCCTCACAAGCCTGAACTAACAAACACTTCGCTTATTTAGGCTGTCTATTGAGCCCCTATTTCCTTATCCAATTACTGAGAGGAATAACCCATATTTAATTGGTAATTCCTTCTACCATAACTGCGCAATCCAAATCTAGGTCCTCTTCTGATTGCATGCATGATATGTACAAATAAGATCATTCTACAATTGATAGTACACTGTCCCTCCACTCTATTCTCAACTGGGTCTTTCTCTAAACTGACATGCATAAATTTCTCATGACTAAATATTCAGTTAGTTGGAGTAGCACTAAGGATTCGCCAGTGCACCAACTCACAAGTAGACTTCTACGAGTTCCACAAACTGTTAGAACTAGTTTAACTATTTATAACTCAGTCAAACTGAGTTATCTAATTACAACTCAAATAAACTCATCCTGGACCCCTAAAATTTGGGGAGAACATATACATGACTAAAATAATACTTCCAACTTGAAATTCCTAAGCTAATTAAATCAATTAAACTTAATTAACTATTTACAAGTTGCTATGAGAATTGAATTCAATTTCAATTCATAGTTTTAATTCAAGGAAAAATTAAACTGGAATTTCTTATTCCCATTTCTCAACACTCCCTCTCAAGATGAAAGGGATTATCAGCTAGCCTGATCCTGTCTCTGTGAAACTCAAATTTACATCTTGACAATCCCTTTGTCAAAATGTGAACATCTTGCTCCTCCGTGGGAACGTACTCCAACAACATAATCCACCTCAATACACAATCTCGAAGATGATGATATTGGATATCAATATGCTTGGAATAATAATGAAAAACTTGATTTTCAGAGATTTTGATACAACTCTGATTATCGTAGTAAATTATAGTTGGATCAATCTGTTGACCAAAGAAGCCAACCGAAATCTTCCTCATCCAAATGGCCTCACATGTTGCGTAACTTGTAGCCATGTACTCTTCCTTTGTCGAACTAGGTGAAACCAATGTCTATTTCCTGTTGGACCAAGAAACTATTGCTAACCCAATACCATATATCTCTCCTGATGTTCTCTTCCTGTCAGATGGACTCCCTATCCAATCTGCACCAGTGAATCCTTGAAGCGTGACTCCCTTTGTTTGTCTATACCACAATCCATACTAAGTAGTGCCCTTCAGGTATCCCAACACATGTGTTTTCACCTTCCAATATAGCTTGGTAGGCCTAACCATCGCTTGACTAAGTTGGTTAACTGCATAGCACATATCCAGTCATGTATTCACCAAATACATGAGTGAACCCACAAGTTGCCTATAAACAATAGCTTCCACTACTTCCCCTGAGGTAACATCCTCTTTCCTCCCGTAACTTGCTAGAGGAGTCTCGATGGGTTTGTTTCTCTCCATTCAAAATCTCATGAGAATCTCATTGGCATCATTTCCCCAAGACATAAACAATTCCCCATCACCTTGACATATTTCTATGCCTAGAAAGTAATGCATAAGCCCCATATCCTTCATCTAAAAATCTCTTACAATGTCCTCCTTACAAGACTTGTTCAACTAATCATCACCTGTCAAAATCAAATTGTCGACATATAACACAATGACCAACAATTTAACTTCTACCACTATGTGGTACATGTTCACATCCACTTCACTCATGGTGAAGCCCATCCCGGTGAAGTAGTTATCGATCTCGGAGTACCAAGAACAAGGTGCTTGCTTCAGCCCATACAATGCTCTCTAAGATTGTACACATGCGACTCACGATCGAAGGTCTCAAAACCTTCAGGATACTCTATGTACACCTCTTCCTCAATCATGCCATTAAGGAAGGTTGTCTTTACATCCATCTGATGTATCTTCCAACCCATCTGTGTTGATAGTGCCAATATAGATCTGACCGATGAGTACATTGCAATAGGAGCAAAGGTTTCATCATAGTTAATCCCCTCTACCAATTAAAAGCCACAGGCCATAAACCTAGCCTTATGATTCTCTACACTACCATCTGTAGCTTTCTTTACCATGTAAGGCCATCAGAATTCACCACTCACTTTTCCTCTGGTCATGGGACCACATCCCAAACACTATTACAAACTATAGAGTCATACTCTTGCACCATGACATCAACCCAAATTGGATGTTGCAATGCTTCCTCAAAGGAAGATGGCTCTGTCTAAACACATCCACTCATAAGAGCCATGTATCTAGTGTACGTCTCAGGTGACCTTCTCAGCCTACGCTGAGATGTGGGTGCTCCCACATTCTCATGTGCATCATGCAATATTATGTTAGCCTCTTTGGTGCACTTTCTCCCATCTCTGGAAGACTCTACCTGAGTGAATGTCTCCACTCCCGAATCCTATGCATGTGGCTTCTCCACACCAATTTGAGGCTCCTCAACCTTAGGAGCTAAAAGCTCCTCAACTGCATGTAGCTCAAGATCCCTATCAATGGAAACTCGCATGGACTTCTCCTCATCGAATCTGACATCCTTGTGAACTACTATCATCCTACTGGTTAGCAATTACATTAGATATTGTGAGGTGTATCAGTATACCCCACAAATATCCCCAACTCTATTGTCAGCTCAAGCTTCTTCCATGCATCTTTGGTCACATGGAAATATACTGATGACCCAAAAATCCTGAAGTGACCAACATTAGGTCTCTTACCAGAATAAACCTCCTCAGATGTTTTCATCCCAAGTATCCGATGTGGGCTACAATTATGAAAATAAACCTCTATGTTTCATGCGCTAGTCCACAAGTGTAGTGGTAGGCCTTGATCATGCAACATCATCGATGCTGCCCCTACGATGCTTCTATTCTTCCTCTTGGCCACCCCATTATGTTGTGGATTATAGAGTGTCGTCAACTCCCCTTTAATCCCTTCTGCTGCACAGAAGTTCTTAAACATATTTGATACATACTCATAACCATTATCACTCCTCTAATCTATCGATCACCTTCCTGGCAAACGCTTTCTCAACTAATGCTTTGAAATCAAAATACTTCTTGAATTTTTTATCCTTCTTATGCATGAAAAGTATCTGGCATTTATAAGAAACATCGTCAAAAAATATAACATAATACATGTGTTTGGTCGTGGATGATGTTGAGAATGGTCCACACACATCTGAATGGAGTCACTCTAGATTCGTCTTTGATCAACTATCTTTGTCGTGAAATGAAGCCTTAGTGTATCTTCCCAAAGTACACCCCTTATATGTATCAAATTTCTCTAGCGTACCTTTTGGAAGACCAGTAGATATATGTTGCATTATTTTCAAAGTCCCATGATGCAAGTGACACAATCACCTATCGGACAACTCACCAACATCTTGAATCTTCACCTTCCCTTCTTTCATGCTTAAAAAATCACAATCCCTATCTTCTTTACTGGATACATGGCTATGTGTCGAAGGAATGCCTTTCCTTTCAAGAAAATCACAGCATAGACTTTATGCTCAAGAATGGTGACTGATACTAAGTTTTTCCTCAACACGGGCACATACATAACATCCCTCAAGGTGAGAGGAGCACTGTGCTCCTTTTGAAAAGTAACTGTGCCCAATCCAGTAGAATTATACCTCTTGTCATCACCCATATGGATATGCATCTAGAGATCTTTCTCCTTCAGGTCACTAAACAACTCCTTGTGACCATCCATGTTGAATGAAGCTCCACTGTCAAGGTACCATACACTACCCATCATTAAAGACATGATGCATGCAATGAGAGTAAAGTCCAATTCGACTTGAGAGGTCAAAACCTCACCTGCCGCTCCTCATGAGGGCTTCTTCTTGAGTGGACTATTAGTAAAAAATGGCCCAAATCGTGACAATGAAAGCACTTAACTTTCATCATGTCTTTCTTCTTACCTTCATGGCAAGAATCTGATTTGGAATCATACACCTTCTCTTTCCCTTTCCTTGCCGTAATCGCTAAGGCACAATTTTCCTCATCATTAGTCTTTGATGAGGAACCATCTTTGGTGTTCCTTCTGATCTCCTCCTACATCAAATCCGACCATAATCGTTCCCAATCTAGCAGCTTCTTTGTTACACATCAATTTTCTACCATGACACTTAATCATTTTATGGGTCTTTTTACCATCCATGAACGTGTTTGAATGAACTCCCTTAGAATTCCAATAACCAAAAATATCTTGAAGGAGTTGGGAAATTTTGGAAAAATAGCCCATTCACCTTGTTAAGTATCACCGGTGCTAATTTTCCTAGATATTCCCATGCATTTGTTAGAATTAACTCTGAGAACAACGTAGAACTGTGCTTTGTCTACCATTATAGACCACACAGGTGAATAAAAGAAATTTAAAATAAAAAAGTACATTCTGGAAACATAGTTGGTTGAATAATTCCCAATTGAAAACTTCTAGGTGATGATTATTCGAGCTATAACCCTCAGATGTTGCACCTTAATCCCTTTCATCAAGGAAACCTAATCCCTCAATTAGAGGATCTTACCCTCCTCTTTTGGATTTGAAACTGCTTCCTCTTAGCCTATAAAATGACTAGAGGGTAGAAGGATTGAGGAGGTTAGAACTGAGAGAAGATAAAATTATGCTACTAGTTTGAGATTGAAAAGCTTATCATCGAAGGAGGAGATTGAAGGCATTTGTGAGGAACCACATGGCATCAAGGTGAAGGTTGTAAGGCTCTTCTTTATCTTTAATTAATACAAATGAATGATTTTCCCAATCGATTATTGGAATGATGAATGGTTTATTATTGTTTAAAGTGTTTATTAAGGAAAATTCAACTCCTAATCTCTTAGATCATTAGGTTAAGTTTGTTTCGATTATTATATTGCATATGATTTTAATCCTTTTCTTGTTTATGGTTGTAGATCTTATCAAGCATTGATGAACTACATCGATTCATAATAAGGGATCTTCATCGAGCATTTTGTGAAATAGGTAAGAGGTTCATCCATTGGCTTTAATACATATGATTCAAACAAGTCTAAGTTAGGGAAAGAGTTAGTTCAATTCTTTGATTGTTTCTGTTCTTTTCAAGGATCTAGGAAGAACTCTCTTCTCTACAAGAGTGGTTTTTCCTCTGTAACAAATTGGCAACTCCACTTGGGAACATTGTTGTTCTCTTCCTTCTCCTTAGTTTTTCTTTATGATCTTCCTGGCTTATTTTGACCTGAGGCTTTATGAACTGATGACTTTTTAATCTGCATGGTTGATTTCTTGATTTTGTTTTTCTTGAGTTTGTGAGATCTACATTGTTTTTGTTCGCCAACAGAGTACATATTTGCACTTATTTTGCGTTAGAAATCAGGCTCATGCACTTTGTTTTGTATTGTTGACCTATGTAGGACTCATTTTTTTTTATTTAGCTTTTATTTCATCCCAGACCTCAATTTAATTTCCGGGAAGTGTCATTATGTTTGTTTGGGCTGTATTATGTCTCTTTTGAACTCATTTTAGTGCTTTGTTAAAGTTTTTTGAGAACTAGGTCTTTTTGCAGAATTTGGTTATGGTTTTGTTTCGTTGGTTTGTCGATTGATCAAAACAAGATAGGTTGACCTTCAGTTTGTGATATCATGTCTTATTCTATCAAATACACCAGTTAACTTTTAATCTTGCTTATTTGTGATCAATTCCATATTGAATTGCAAAATAGGGTTTCTTGAGATTTAATGTTTTTGTGAAGGAATTGGCCATTTTTTGATAAAAAGGAATTGTTTCTTTTCAATTTTGAAAAATTCACACAATTACACTACTCATATCATTAAATTAAAGAATTCATAAGGAAAATGTATTTTTCTCCAAATTGTCTTTCTTGGTTTATATGCTTGGAAGTGTTCAGTGATGAATGATTAAGAGTGTTTTTCAATTTATTTGATATTTAGGTAAATCTGGATTTTAGCTTACTTTTGCATTTTCATTGCATTGAGATGGAATTGATTGTTTTATGAAAATTTGGAAAATTTGTGATTTTTGTATTTCATTTTGGGAAAACTCAAAGAAACTCTTTCTTTCCTCTAAATAGAATTTCATCGAATTTCAAAATTGCAATTGCATATTTGAGTGAAATAAGATTTTGTGTCATGTCATAATATCATGAGTTTCACCTCCATCACGTATTGAGTAAAGAAAAGCTTAATGATACAATGTTAATTAAAATTCATCCAAATTTTACATTTTTTAGGGCTCTTACCACCTACAATAGCATAAATGGAGGGATTTGGAATATGAAAGTGAGTAAACTTTCCAAAGCTACAAATATACAATAGAATCTTGAGATAGGGAGAGAAAATCTAGTTATTTCAGTTTTTCTCTAGGAAGCTCTTCTTGTACATGAGTTGAGCATGTGATCATGTCGAATCTCGTGAAGTGATCATACCCACTTCATTAGCCAATATATAGTGTTTTTTACGCATTATAATGGTACCGAAAGGTAGTTGGGGCCACTTGAAAGTAAACCTTCAATTGATCATGTGGAGGAGATTTCAAGGGGATTGAGATTGTTATTATGCCCTTTCAGGTACGTCCGATCTATGGCTTCCCCCTAGGTAAGATTGTTGTATTTGGTAAACTTAGTGATCGTAATCCTAGGGCTCTACCTAAGGTGACGATAGAGGGAAGTTTTTTCTATACCTGGAACAAACATTGACTAGACTCACTTGGAATTTTTGGAGGGTAATATTTGCTAGATATGGTATAATAAAAGTTACTTGCACCAGACTGTTTCATTTAGCGGGTTGTCAGGGTAACTATTTCTAAATGCTCATTTCTATAAAGCTTTTCACCTTAATCAATACGACGTTGGATTTCATCACCAAATAATAATTATTGATCTCTGTGAGGAGGTAGTTTGTATGGTTTGAACTCCTAGATTTTTAGCGTGTGTTACTTTCTATGTTGTTTTTGCATTTTAGAGACTTTATGTGTAACTAAGATATTGTGTGAATCATTAATTGAAAATTTCTCATTGTCGCTAAATTACCGAGACAATCACGTAGGATGCTCAATAAACCCCCTAAGTATACATCAAGTCATTTAGAAAAGATCAAAGTTGAAAAGTCTAAATCATTGGGGTCTAGAAATGCAACAGAAACTGAAACTTCTAGTATTATAGAATCTGATGTAAAAGGAATTCAAGTTAATCAACCGAAAACATCTCCTATCTTAGGACCTGAAGTGATAGAAACTGAACTTGATCAAACTCAGAAATTAGAACCACAATGAGAAGAAAATGATTTAATATTTAATTAATTTATTCAAATGGAATCATATATTGGAGAGATTTCAGATTCACAATTAACTAAAGCAGATATTGAAGAACTCGATTCTGACATTTATGAGCCTGAATCACCTTCAACTGCTATAGCCCCTACTCTGAGTCCTCCACATTCACTGCATGTAAAACTAACCATCATTGATAGTCTTCCTCCTAGTCTCATTAACATCGAAGAACTTGCCTCAAACGAAGAAGAAGAATTACCTCACACACCAGTTTCTATTCGTGAACCGACATATATTTCAGAACTTCTCTCTAGGTCTCTTCACCTTGACCCTTGGTATTTCACACCCTTGAACTTCTTAGAACAAGGTGTTCCATAATACACAACTCCTTATTCTAGCATACCAAGTTTTGACTAGTCTGGAATGGCTTCTAGAAGTATGTCATCAGACACATCTATGTTTTCTACTTCTCCAAAGTCAACTTTATATGGTGGCCCATCAGTGCCTCCTAGATATCAATCTCTTTTTGGGACATATTCAGGAGATTCTCCCTCAAATCAACCTCTAACTGTGTCAAGTGGGTTAACTGATCCTATGCTTTAGGATTTGACATCTGATTAGTATATTAATATGATTTTTCGCAACATAGGTAATCCTCAAACAAACCCAGCAGGTGGTTTTTACCTGCTTGGGGGGAAACCTTCATATTCTCCTCTAGGAGGACAACATTTAGTTGGAACATATCCTATATGTGGAGGGAAACCTTGTTCTGGAAATTATCCCAATTATAGTCAGATGCCTTAAACAGGTTTCGGTCAACCTATTATGCCTCAACACTCCATGGCAATGCCTTACCCTAGGGTGAAAACAATTTGGAATCCTTTGCTTAATCAATAGTCAATTCGAGTTGCTCCTCAAGTACCTATGTATCACCCTGTACAACCCTTGGACTATCCATCAAATTCTTGTTCCAGGCATTCCTATTCATGTCTATCAACCTTTTTAGGCTAGTCCATCCACACATGTTCAACAACCATTGCAACAACATGTTCTGAGTACTCCTCAAAACCCGGTTTAGTCTATTGGGTCTATGTTTGTACAAACTCCAATTAGGAGTTCACCATGAACTCCCATCCCAAGAGTATGCAAGTATCTATTCCCTTTACTTCTAAAGTAATGATGCAATCAGCTACTCATGATATGCCTCAAGTATCTACTTATAAAATTGCTTCTACGATTCAATCTATTCCCCAAATATCTGTCATACAACCTAGTATGTCATACATTCAAACATTGTAGCTAAAAAGGAAAAAATCATGGAAAAGGGAGCTATGGATATGAAACAATGTAGTAGTGGATGTGATTTAGACATTAGACCCTTTGAAACCTCGCTAAAGGCTAAAAACATGAGTGATAAAACATATTTATATATGAGTGAATAATGTTTCCTATAGAAGGCAACAATGCATTTTAAATTCTAACATTATTTCCATTGAAAGTAAAAATTGCATAATAAACTAAAGTGAATCATTAAGTGAGTTATAATCACATCCTAGGTAAAGAAATTATACATTTTACACTTTGAGGAATTGTATAGTTCTATTAGATGAATAAAACCCCACAAAGTGGTGGGGGAAACCATTAAAAAGGTTGCAATTTCTAGATACATGGAGATGGTGTAGGTGCATTTTAGTCTTTAGTCCATAATTGGATCCCATCACAAGATAAAAAATGCACTATGAGTTAAAATGCAACAATCTTGCAAGAGATAAGGAATCAACTTGGCAATGTGACCAATGAATTTTTCCTTTATTGACTTTTTTCAAGCACCATAATAACGTAAAAACACATAAGGTGTGAGAATAAAATATTAGGAAATCCAAGATGAATCCAAGTGATGGAAGCAACGTTTTTTCTTCCTTTAATTTTTTGTTGAGCCCCACAACGCCTAAAAAATCGACAAGAAATAAAAGAAATACCTATGGGAGGCTACAATAGTTAAACAAGGAAAAAAATGATGTGTTTATCACATTTGGCCCTTATCAAACTCCATTACCATTCAAAATGCAACAAAGAGGAAAACATATCATTGGTAATCCTAGGATGGTTAACTACAAAATGACTAATGTGGTTTCCTCTCAGGGAAATATTGGACCCCTCCAAGCTCAAAAAAAATTGTGGTGATGAAAGCACGTCACCAGAGAAAATTTAGAAGCCACCTAAACATGGAAAGACATTGTTTTGCCTTCTAACCTTCCAAACTTTAGGCAAGTAAAAATATGTCCTAGAGACTAAAACAAATCATTGAATAAATTACATAAAACTATTGGATGAAGATGAGATATATTATTTTTTCCACTATGACTTCTGCATTGTATTGCTACACACCTTAACAGTAAGATAAGGCTTTAAGTTAAAATATTTCCTAAAAAACTTATGTTCATAATGTTTGTCCTTCAACAAAATTATGGATTCTTAACACTATAATATATATCTATGTTATTATTAACAATCCATAACATACTTTTTTATTTATTTGATGTTTTTGTTGACTGCCATAAGCAAATGAATAGAGAATGAACATGGAACAACTAGCGTCACTATAAAAAATATGAAAATGTAATTGTATTTCTTGCCTAATTACCAAGAAATAAATTGGTTGCCAGATATACTTTATAAATTTTGTAGGATATACTTTATAAAAAGACTAAAACATACATATTATATCCAATTGCAAACAAAATAAAACAAAACTTAAGTATCAAGTATTGTACGCGGAAAAATCAAAATATGACCATCCAAGTGATAGAAGTCCATGTTATTTGGTAAACTTTGTTTGATAAAAAAATCACAATTTAAATGAATTAATTTTTTTCCAAATAATCAAGGTAAGAATAAGCCAAACTTTTTAATAAAATGAGAACTTTGAAACTCAAGTTTCATCTAAAGTAGTCGAAGACTGAAGGATGTGGAAGGCCCAAAACTATATATTAATAGCTATAAATAGATCCATCATATTCAAGAAAAGGGATTTCCTTTGCATTATAAGCTATTTTTCTATATTAATAAGTTAATGTCATCTACTATGTTTATATTATAGAGACATGTTTTATATTTTTCTTTGTCGATTTTTTTTTCTTACAGGTGTGAGCATTCTGAGCCATGTGATCCTTTTCATATTATGGGTTTTATTCTCATATATCTTATGCTGGTTAAATGAAGAATTTGAAACACGGATTTTTTTGTGACTTGTGATTATTATCTTTTGATCAATATATCTTTGATTATGCATGTTCTTAGGTATATTATCCATTCTATTGCTAGTTGTTTAATCATGTTTTTTTTTTTCAACTTGATTACTAACTAGTTTACTAGCATAGACATGTTGTTAGTAATAGGATCATTTTCCTTTAGGAGGGAGTTTGGAGGGTTTAATTTGAGTTAATCTATAATAATAATGGGAGTGTTACCCACATTATTAGTGTCTTTCTTCTATTATTATTCATTCTTTCAAATAGGATTTTGTTAGAGGTTATTTAAATATTACATTTACCTATTTTTCATTCTTTTTGCATTTACCATGAATTTATTTACATTTTACATTTTACATGTGTTAGTTAGATTATATTCATAATTTAGATTAAATTAGAGACAATAATAAAACTTCCTACCTTGCATCCCATAGCAAAACTATAATTCAGAGGATTTATATTTCAATAGGGAAAGGTCTAATTAGGCCCTTTTTTCAATTAAGTTTGTATGGTTGATGAGGCTCATTTAGCCAAATCCACAAGTTGTAAACATTGCATAAAATTTAAAATTTAATTTGTACATCAAAAGTACTATACCTGTTTAGCACATGGTGGTAGTTGTGTTGTCGTTTATTTTCCAAGCATAGAAACAAAGGGTTGAGATTCATCCACATAGTCACCAACAATAAGAATTTCACAATTCATGGGATGAAGTTGAATCTTGCTTCATCAAGCTTATGTTTCTCAACGACTTTGTCACTCATTTGAACTTTTTTTTGATCCCATAATAAATGATAGAAAAAATCATGTTATTATTTTCTTTGATGAGAAAATTTGTGCCCTTTTGTAGGTAAGAAAGACTCCAAATTTTTTTCCTTATAATTGTCTATTGCACTTAGTAGAGTAATAAAGTAGAATTGGAATTTATAAAGCATGTCTAAGAAAGAATTACATGACCATTGATGCCAAATCACGGACAAAGTTGTGATTTGAATGAAGAATACCAATTTTCTTTGACCTGTAAATAATTAGAGATTTCAATTTTATTGTTTAAAGTAGCATTTCATTTACAAAAATTGAAACTTTAATGAAGCTAATGAATGAAAATGATTAGAATAAATAATAAATAGGATAGGGACTCATACAATGGTATTAAATAAGCATAGGTGAAACAAGTATTTGGGATTTCTTTTCCTTCCATTCATATCTATCACATTGTCTTTGAACTAAAGGACCTCCAAATTGTGTGTCTTAGATTTAATTGAGATACAATCATTTGGTGACTTAGTTGACCTCTACAATGGAGATTATCTTCAAGCAATGATAACAACTTCAAAGAAATGAGGACAAGATAGGTAGCCTTCGTAGCTAAATTGAGGATCTATAGTACAATAGTACTTTGGGCACTCATCTCCCATCGCTTTTATCAATTCTATCAATCCCTTTATCTTTGTGATTCCAAATTTAAATGTAGCTACTCCAATTATGGATCTTGTTCCCCTTGTGGCAAAGAAGAATAATCCAATTATGTTCTAGGTTAGCAATTTAAATGTAGCTACTACAATTATGGATCTTGTTCCCCTCGTGGAAAGAAGAATAATCCAATTATGTTCTAGGTTAGCATGGACACACAATTTTGTTGGATACTAAGAGTCTTTTATCAGGTTTATACTTCAAGATTTTTTTATTTAGTAGTTTTGCTACGAAAGCTCTCTAAATGGAAAAGGTTTTTCTATTAGGTAGAAGTTGTCAACTTGCTATATGCTTTCTCTTTATCTATGATGTATTTTTGTGTATGTAAAGACATATTTTGATAATATAAATATTTTTGAATTATAGTAAAAATAAATAAATAAACAATTTCTTAGTAATGTATTTAACATTTCATGGTGACTTAATCATTTAGATGTGCACAATGGCATTGTCACTTGAACTTACATATTGTCATTAAATTAAACATTATCACTTAAACATTGTTGGTGTTTCATTTTCCTTAAAAAAAATATTTTATACGTAATTAAAATGATAATACAATAAAATAATAAAGAACATTAGAAATGATATTTATAACATTTCTCAACTATATTTAGTTGATGATTAAAATTGAAACCTCCTTTCTTTACTAAACCATAGATAAACTACTTATTAAAAC